>CABFPE010000833.1:0-22453 GCA_900660155.1 Hofstenia miamia
TTTAGTCTTAGTTCTTTCATCAAGCTCTCTTTTCTTGACCACATTATTGGATTATGTTACAATTGATCTAATTGCTACTTATGTAACTTGACATTCATTTAGAAATGTATTTATAAGCTAAGAGTGTTTTACAATGTTGACATTTCTCAGATAAATAAGGGTTCAATAGATGACTATTTGCTCCCAAGAGGACTGAACGCTTTGAAATTGCTATAGAACAAAATTGAAATTCAATTCTGAATATTTAGCTGAAAACAGCATATCAAATACACTAATTTCTATAATAGTAGACATGCAAAAATTTTTGTTAGTATTTCATTTGAAAAATTTTCTGAAATCCATGTAAAATGCATTATTAATTATTCAAAATGGATTATATTTTCTTAAAATTGTATTCACAAAATTTATTGTATTCTGTAAGGCCAATAATATTTTAAGATGCATATTTATTGTTCCATTTTTCAAGCAAAAATGTAATTTGAAAATAGTTAGCCTAATCTAACTCATTATATGGAAATGATAAATATTAGTTTACTTTGCTACTTATGAAATTTTAAATTCCTTTAGAAATTTATTTATAAACTAAAAGTGTATTACAATGTTGTCATTTCTAAAATAATCTAAGTAAGTGTTCCTTAGAGGGCTATTTGCCCTAAACAGAACTGAAAAGTTTCACATTTATATAGAACTAAAATGAATCTAGATTCAGGATATCTAGCTGAAAAGATCTCAAATACATTAATTTCTAATTTAGTTGGCATAGAAAAATTCTTCTTAGTATTTTATACCACTAAAATTGCTTAAATTCATATGAATCATTCCTCATAAGATGGATTACATTTGCTTTTTAGTAGATTCACAAATTTTATTGTACTCTTTAAGGTAAATTGTATTTTAAGGTAGATATTTAATCTTCCAATTATCAAGCAAGCATGTATTATGAAAATAGTTAGCATAATCTAACTCATTTTATTGAAATGAAGAATATTGTTCTACTTTGCTACTTATGCTGTTCAAAATTCATTTAGCAATTTATTTATAAATGAAATAAAAATTTCAAAAGTATGGCATTATTCTAAATACATGTTCCATAGTAGTTTATTTGGAACTAAAAGAATAAAAAATTTTGAAATTCTTATAGAATAAATATTAATTCTGAATATTTGACTAAAAAGAATCCTTGGCAATACAATAACTTCAATATTGGTTTATATTTAAATTTTCTTTTTAAAATTTTAATTAAAAAAATATTCATTTGCAGAAAGTTCATTATCCATGTAAAAATAATTTTCAATTGTTTGAAATTAAATATTTTTAAATTCAGAGAAATATGATTTTTGCAGTGAATTTTAACAAAATGTTATTTTGCATATGTAATATTTTTTTCTAAATAAAGATGTATATTTAAATTATCCATTATATCTTTCCTCTACAATGCTCAAGAATTTTTTTTTGTAATCATATAATAACAATAATTGCATTATTCAAATAGAATCTTTTGGAATTGTTCCATAGATGTTCTAATACACCCAAACACTTTGAAATTTGACTGAAGAAACAGTTTTGAAGTTTTACAATACTTATCAAAAGTTGAATTTTTCTTAGAAATATTCCAATTTGAGTCCATCTTTGTACTAAAGTTGAGCATAAATTAGTTTGTTAGGAAGCTGGCTATAAGAAATATTCAAATATTGTGATATTGTTATTCTAGGCATTGAATTTAATAATATAATAATTAAATAAGTTCATTAAACATTCAACTCAATGCTACAATAAATCTTGAAATTTAGTTGATACTTGCATTTTACACAAATTTCACATTTTTGCATCATTTTTTATGCTAAGCACAAATAATTCGATTTTTGTTCAAAACAGCAGTATATTGTATTAAAATTATTGAAATGATTTAAGCTAAATTCTAATGTCATAAACTAAAGGATGTGCTAGAAAAGCCTATAACAACTCAAATTGTACTGTACCAAAGTTATAGTTGTCTGACAGAAAGTTGAATCAAAAGTCAGCAGCAAAAGACTTACCATTTGTATGACAGAATGCAAGCACAAAGACATTCTTGGTCAGCTTCACCTAAGGTAGAAAGTGCAAATGCAAAGACACCTATACTGACAGAGTGTACAACAGTGCAATAAACTATAATATTTTTTAGAGAATTATGTTTGTAAAAAACTTATCAATCATTGTTATAATACAGGTCAGAAAGAGAATATGGCATAAATAGCTTGGCATTTGGCTGAAAGTCATTTCCTTGATTTTTAACAGAAATGCACCAAACCAGAAATTTAAATTTTGTAGCAATCATTTGATCAGGAAAAAATTGTTAAAGGCCTGTAAGTGATTTTAGCGCTGAAATATGACCATGGTAGATAATTTGATATCATGTGCTGCATGCCAGCAGATTGCCATTTGAGTCAGCAATCCTTCCAGAGCCTAAATAGATTAATGTTAGTCACGTGTATATTATAGATATATTCAAAGAAGGAATAACTGTTTAGGAAAATGTAATGCCGATGATTCTAAATCATTGAAATAAATACTGTCAAGGATAATCAGTTATGGCAACATAAGAGTAACATTTTTGATACTACAATATTTCACATTTGGGCATTTCCATAGTCAATCTTTGTCATTGGCAGGATTTTCAGACACTTTAAAATTGATAATTAAAATATTGAAATAGGATTAACACTTGAAGTTTAGGTACCTTCTACAACTTATGGTACAAAAATTACTCCAAAAAAATTTTCTTTTGAATATTTGTTTTCATACATAAATACTGTTTTGTACAAATTTTTCAAATTTTGAATCTGTGTATAAAGTGGCATGGATTAGTGAGCTCTCTGTTGCTCTAATTTCTGAAACTAAAACTTGAAGAATTTGATAGAGTGTCAATTTGGTTTTAACAAAACAGAGCAACTGCATATACAGTGAAAAAGTCAATGGATGACTTGAGAGAGATACTTCCTTTCATGTAATCTCTTCAACCTGTGATTATTTTCTCAGGAAATATGTTAAGTTAGAAGTCTTTAATATTCAGCAAAGAACTATTGAAGCACCAAAGGCATCTACTCATAAAATAGTGGAAGATGTACAGCAGGAAATTACTCACAGAATAATGGACCACTTCAGAAATCACTTGCAACAATGTTCTTAAATTTCAAAGGCCCTAACTAGAGGAGTTAATCTTTAAATGATAAATACATCAAATGGTAACATATTAATTTGAGATGAGCCAATAAATGTTTGATTGCTTATATATTTGATCTATTCTTCATATTTCTATATATTTCTAGCATTTTGGAGAATGTTTCATTGCTTTGTATGATATTGTAATTCACGTTTTTTTACATGCCTGCAAGAAGATGTAGGGTAGCATTTTTGTATCAAAATTATTTGCAAACCATTTAATTTAACTTAGTTCAATATATTTGGCAAGCAATTGAAATTAGTACAGTTAAATCTATAAACCATTGCATATTAATAGTTTTGTGCAAATACAAGGTTGTCCCAGAAGTCTTTTAGCATAAAGAAATTTACCACATAAATATTACTTTATTATGTAATGCCTCTTCTTTAACTGCAAGCATTAATATAGAGAAATAGAGAAATAAGAAATAATATCTGTTGACATCTCATTGGCTTCCATACTTAATGTTTTATTATAAGCATAACATTGACTGCTTTTATTTTTGATTGAATGGATAATAAAATTCAAAAGCAATGTATTACTACAAGAAATTAGTACAAAAAAACTATAAAATACAAAACTACAAAAAGCTATTTACAAATATTATATATATATATATATATATATATAATACTAAATTGTGTGTATGTGTGTATGTGCTGTGCATGTGTGTATATTTGCATTTTATGCAAATTTTTCAAAAGAATGTAGTGTATTATTGTCACAAATAGGCATTGTCTATTAAAGAGGCATGCTTGCAATTTCCTTCTGGATTTCTTGCAATTTTTTTCAAATATAATTGTAGCATCACCCAAAAGAATAAGCTGCAAACAAAAGAGATCAGTGTTGAATGATTAACAGTGATTAAATATAATCAGAAATATGATTGTAAAATTTAGTTACTTATCTTATTCATTTGGTAATATGCAACCAAGTTACACTATTGTACATTATGAGAAAAATACCGGAGCTGATTAAGTATTATTTGACAAATTGTAACAAGTGAAATTACGCTTACATAAGAACAGCCATATTGGCAGAAGATTAATTCAAATTTCAAAATCGGCAGGTACTTAAAACTTTTTAAATAAATAGCTTAGAATTTAGAGGAAATTTGATGAACAATAAATTCTTAGGAGTTTATTTTAATTTCATTCTTCATTTATCTGGTTTGATATTTAATAAAATGTTCAGCTAAGCAAGCTGTGTCGAGTAGTGGCTGGATTCCATCATGGAAGTGATTCAAAGGGTCCTTGTGCAAGTCATGAAACAGCACTTATGTTACAGATAGGAGATTTTTTATTCTTGCTCAGTCTGACTATTGATCTGTACATGTACATTTTAATAGATGCTCAAAATGGCTGGAGAGCCGAACATTAGGAATACATCTTTATTACTAATAGTAGAAGACTTGACTATAATTGACCAAATAAATGACTTTACATGTACTGTTATTAAATGTAAGTATAGGAAACTGCAACATATGAATTAATTATTAAAGCCAGTAATTTTACAGTAATGGCTACTCTAATATTAACTAATTGCAGTTAGTGTCAATACCCGGTTGCTTTACTTATCCAATGCAACAAACACTTTACAAAATTAAGTTTAAGTCAGTTACATCTTGACATGAGTACATGCACTGAGCTAATGTAAGGTACACATAACTAATTCCCATTGAGCTGAGATGGTGCAGTGGACTTGGTCAATCGTTCAAGAAGGAGAGGAACTGTGGTGTGGAGATCGGCTTCAGGCAGTAGCCCACCAATGATTAATAGACGTCACACAGCTTCGTCACCTAAACAGTGATGATTAGTACTCAATTAACCTAACTAGTTAAATAAAGAGGAAACGTCTGGCAGCTTACTAATTCAGTAAATCTTCACCCACCATTTATGGAGTGGTAGTTATTAATGGTATTACACTGTGCAAATAGGGCCAGGTGGAGGATGTTACATGGCGACTGTGACAAAAAAGAACATTGTCAATGGAGGGGAAACACACAGCAATACTCTTTCAAAACTCTGAGACAAACTCAAAGGAAAAAAAAAAGGAAGCAACAGAGCAGCGAACAAAAATACAAAGTCAGCAAAGGCAGAAAATCCTAACCGCAACAAGTGCAAACGGGACTCTTGAATCATAACCAAATTGGAAGGCCACTACAACATCAAGAAATAATGACGAATAACAAAAGTAACAAGAGAGGAAGCACAAAGAAGCAATACCAAAAACCAACACTCCCATGACAACATGATCATCATCATACCCAAGGAATTCCCAAGCAACCCAAACCCAGAGTCAATAAGACAGGAATCCTCTTCTGAACCAGGAACCCTAGAGATTCTGGAAATTTTGAAAAAAAATAACAAAACCGAAAAACTCTTGCGAGAAGACATTGAGCTAGCAAGTGCAGAAACAATTGGAAATATCCAAGTTGACATGAATACCAGACTAATTGAACAAAGCAAAAAATTCCAGAATGAAATTAAGGCACTCATGAAGCAACTAACAGAGTCAAACAGTAGATTCTTAGAGCAGAATCAGCTCTTCCAAGACAAAAATAATGTATTAGAGATAACAAACCGGCAGCTAATACAAGACAACGATATACAAGCTGCAGAGATAACGCAACTGAGGAGCAAAATAATCCGACTTGAAACAAACAAGAGTGAACAGCCAGCATATGCACAACAGGACTTGCTAGAAAAAGAAAACAAACGCCTGATCAGAGACAAAGACTTGAGGCAAGAAGAAATAGCTCATCTAAAAGATAAACTGAGACTATTGCAACTGAACAAAGAAGAACGACAAGAAAATATACATTCCCACAACTTTCAGTTTGTAGGCAGAAAGGAATGCGAACTACAAGCATCACCACTCAATGATCACTTATCTGAAGAAGATTCTCTGAATGATGAGAACAAGGTGGAGAAAAAGAAATTCATAGACGAGATCACAAAAGCGATTAAAGTTTCAAAAATCAATATAGGATAATCCTAAATGGAACAAAAATGAAGAAGACAGATGACATTTGCAATTACATACAACAGGTCGAGAGGTTGGTTACACTAAGCTCAAGAGAAAACCGATACTCAAAATATGACCTCTTCTCCCATATTTGCAAAGGGATTCCTGACAACATAAGGGCACAATTTGAAATCAAGTGTGACGTAGATGATAAACTAGAGAAGATGATTAGAAAGGCAGTGGACATACAAGCCACGATTGAGAACAATGCGAGAATAAACGAAAAAGCAGCTTGGCACAGAGAAACACCAACATGGAGGAGCAACCCTAAACCAAAAACACAACAAAAACGTACAAGACAGACAAACAGGAAAAAACGATAAGAGTAAAAACCAGAGACGGAAAAATGAAGAAGGTTTGTGAAAAGGACGTGAAATGTTATAATTGCGGGAAGAAAGGACACAAAAGAGACGAGTGCCACAAACAAATAAACATGATTGGGGAAGAGCAAGGGTACTTTGAAGATGAAGACTTAATACAATCAGAGGGAGAAATAAATGAAGAACCCCAAACTGAAGAAGAATCAGAAAACTAAATGGAGCACTGACTCTTAAAAACTGCGCATCAATAATGATTATGGCAAACATGGATAAATTGAACACAATGACAATATCTGTTAATGGAATATTGATAAAAGCAACCATTGATATGGGAGTGGCAACTTCAATAATTAAGGATGACTGTGCAACAAAGTTAGGTTTTACAAGAGAGGATCTCACTAAATGCAACAAAAGACTTATAAATGCATCCGGTGAATATATCGATACTAAGGGAACATTGGAAGCAGTGCAGCTAAGAGTGGCAAGCACGACCTTTGAGCAATCATTAGTAGTAGTGGCTACACACAATAACATGCTACCATATGAAAAAATTTTTGGAGACAACTTCCTCATAAAAAACAAGTGCGTTATCAATTATGCAGAAAGAACTATCAAAGTCAAAGAGGAAGAGATCAAGATAGAAGAAGAACAGGGCAGAGACAAAACAATCATGTTCAAATTACAAGAAGATATACAATGCAGCTGCATCAATGGAAGATGTATGAGATCAGAACAGAAGAACAATTAGAGCCAATGTAATGATATATGAAAATAAAGGGATGAACACAAAAAGGGTGTCAATGCCATCGAGCATATGTGCAGTAAAGAATGGAAGGGGTAAAATACCAATTCTCAACCCAACAAATCAGAATGTAAACCTAAAGAAGTCGCACATCAGGATATTTAGGAAATATGTGAAATCGAACATTAGATTGATTTGGAAAGCATTGGAAGACGAAGATGGAGCCGACAACTTGTATGGTCGAATCGAGGACTTACAAGTGGAAGCGCAAAGTACTCCACATGGCCAATTCAAGGGCGAGTGGACAAACACCATCCAAGTCACAAGTACTCCCAGGGGCTGGTTCAAGGGCATTGGGATGAAAGCAATCAATGATGAATACAAAATCCCAGATATTGAGAGCAAGAACTACCAGCACCTGAACAAAAACGAGATGCAACAATTAAGAGAGATGCTAGAGAAACATAAACGGATATTCAATTATGGAGAGATAAGCGTTGGGCAGGCAATAGGTGAGAAACACAAGATAGTAACAACCACAGACAAGCCAATAAAACTCCGGTGCAGAAGAGTGGCCGAACAAATGAAAGACAAATACTATCGCATACTCAAAGAATTGATAGACAATAAAATCATATGACCAAGCAAGAGCCCCTACACAGCACCAACAGTGTTTGTAAAACAAGGAGAGAAATACCGGCTATGTATAGACTTTTGAAAGCTAAACGAGGTAACGAAGAAAGACTCCTACCCTCTTCCAAGAATAGAGGACATGCTGTACAAATCAAGCAAGCACAAATATTTCACAATATTAGACTTGTGCAAGGCCTATTGGCAAGTGTGAATGGAAGAAGAGGACAACAAGAAGACAGCATTCATAACACGGTACGGACTGTATGAGTGGATCTACATGGTGTCCGGACTATGCAACAGCCCCTACACATCACCAACAGTGTTTGTAAAACAAGGAGAGAAATACCGGCTATGTATAGACTTTTGAAAGCTAAACGAGGTAACGAAGAAAGACTCCTACCCTCTTCCAAGAATAGAGGACATGCTGTACAAATCAAGCAAGCACAAATATTTCACAATATTAGACTTGTGCAAGGCCTATTGGCAAGTGTGAATGGAAGAAGAGGACAACGAGAAGACAGCATTCATAACACGGTACTGACTGTATGAGTGGATCTACATGGTGTCCGGACTATGCAACATGCTGGCAACATTCCAGAGATATATAACAAATAAGACGCATAGAATGGAGGATGGTATCAATGCATACATAGATGACATAATCATAACAAGCAATACTGTACAAGAGCATATAGAGAGACTGGACAGAACATTGACAATTCTAGGAAAAGCCAGACTCTGAATAAACAGCAACAAATACGAAATCTTAAAGAAGAAAATCATCTTCCTAGGAAGAATGATAGAAAAAGGGAGGATATCAATGAAAGACAATGCAAGAGAGATGATACGGAAAATACAGAAACCAAATAGCAAGAAAGATTTCCAAAGAATAATGGGCTTCTTTTATTATTACGGCACATACATCCCCAATATCACAGGGAAAACCACAAAAATGACAAAACTCATGAGAAAATCAGTACCATTTATATGGAAATGGCGGGAACAGGAGAAACTAGCAAAATTGCCATCACTCAATACACCGGATTATAATGAACAATTCATATTAGACTGCGATGCAAGCAAGGTTGCCATAGGAGCAATGCTAGGACAAATGAAAAATGGGAAGGAGGTACTGATGCAATTCTTTAGCCGTAAATTATGGGCAAGTGAGGAGAATTATGGCTCCACCAAAGTGGAAATTTTAGCTCTAGTGGAAAGTATCAGAAAGTTCTGACACTTCCTGATTGGGAAAGAGTCCTGAGTACGCACTGACAACAGCAGCCTCACATGGCTAAAAAAATTCTTGGGAGATAAATCAGGCATCATATCCCAATGGATAGAATATCTTAATGAGTTTACATTCACAATAGAACCATAGGAGCAACGCTAGGACAAATGAAAAATGGGAAGGAGGTACCAATACAATTCTTTAGCTGTAAATTACAGGTGATCAAGATGATAGAATATATCTACAACACGTCAGTACACTCAACGATGGGAATTAATCCTTTTAAAGCAATATTCGGCCAAGAGGCAGCTACACAACTATCAATGCAAAACACTGACTATAGTAAAGCTTTAAACAACGAATATGTAAACCAATTATGCAAACAGATTTCAGGAATCCACGAAACAATATGCCATACCACAAAGAAATTGGCAGTAAGACAGCAGCAAAACTATAATAAAAAAATTTAAGGGCACATGCACAAAGTAGGCAATAAAGTCTACGGATTCGCACCAATGAAACTAACAGACACAAATCAAGTCCACATATTAAAAACAGTTTTGTCCAGACCACATATAATAACGCAAGAATTGCCAAATAATGAATATATGTTAGATAACGGCAGACTATTGCACTTTCAAAATTTAAAAAGAGCAATGGCAGACAATGAGTAAATGAAGATAGACAGAAGTGCTGAATTTAAATTAAGCCGAATTAATGGCAAAGAGGTTATGTACGACATGTGTGATTTAGATAGCCTACCAGAGGAGGAATTCAAGGAAGAATTCACAGCGGATATTGGAAATGAGCAGCTGGAAAGGAGAGTGCAACCACAGAGGGCTGCAAGAAACAAAACTATATATAACCCTGAAATATGGGATATAGATTTAATAACTGCATTTAGGAAACTAGAGAAGGATGCATCAACCACTCAGGAAGCAAGTGAGGCGCAATCAACCAACTGATAGAATCCCAACCACAAACACGAGGAGGCGAGTGTGCAGGAGTTCTCAAACTGGATGTTGATTCAAGGGCAGAAGGGATGAGAACGAGGAGATGGTCAATAAACGACGCAGAGTTAAGAGGCGTCCTAGTAGTACTCAAGGCCTCTTTGCAGCTTAACTTTCCTTCAGGGGGATCACTTTGCTGGATCGAGGGCAGTGACACAACCGGAGTTCCAGGGGAAGGTATAAGTGGTGGAAGAACTGTGGAGATCTGGAAGCAATTCAAGGCTGAAGGTATCTCCACTGGAACCACAGCTGGTCAAGTACTGGCGGTTGTAACTGATAGCTGATTCAAGGGGAACTCGGTTGACACCAGTGGCACAGGTTCACAGCCTATGGACTGTGAACTGAGCACAAGCAGATTACCTTTACAGATGAGGCAGATAGACGCCTCCTCAGAAACAACATCAGAGTGTACAGTAAGATCTAAAGAGAGAGAAAAGCAAAGGTCTAAAATCGACAGGGAAACATTGCACCCTTATTTTATGGCAACTACAAAAATGCGGCACAATGCATTCAAGAAATTATCTCTGGAAACCAAAACACTAATCAGAAAAACCGCCAAAATGGAAGGAAGCAATCTGCCAATTCTACTAGACGCAGACAATCAGCCCAAAGTTAACATATTGATCAGTTATCCACAGGAGTTGAATGAAACAATCAACAGGCCATATATGAGAAGCACGATTCACATGACATTCAACGAAGATTTTACACTGGAAACGGCACAAGCACTCATGGCATATAAGGAACAGATAGCAAAGATCCCGGAGATAAATTTAGACGAAGAAAACTTAACAATTATACACGTGTTAAGAGAAAAAGAATACAACAAGCACTTACAAAAGCAGATTGATCAGACAGTACGAATGGCAAGAGTACAACAGATAAGAATAGTTATCATAGTAATGAGAGAAAACCTGGAGGAATTACCGAAATATCTAAAAGATATGGTTCTACAAACAGAAAATTTCTTCCCATGGGAGAAGAAAGAGTTTACAATCTCCAAACAAAAGTATAGCAATAGATCTGTTTCAACAAATGAAAATGCGGAAATGCTAAAAGAAAATGAAGGACTAGAAAAAGCCATGACACTATTTATCAAATGCAGCAGGATTGATAACGAAGAATGTCGATAGTAGAACTAGCAAACATCACAGGGATCTGCCCAAGTGAGATACAAATATTCTATGATCATTTGGAAGAAATTCAAAACATCTGGATGAACATGAAGTTGCAGAAGAAGATAGATGAATCATGGCCTGAAATCAGAATAGAGGCACCAGCGCGCAAATATCACAAAACAGTAGAAATGGTATTGGCAGAAATCAACTGAGCATATGAGCTGAACACAAAAAAGGACTTCTGTAAACTTATACTAGAGGAAAAGAATGCGCCTGAAATCAGGTATAGAACATCTGCATGGCTGCTAGCAATATTGCTCATAGAAGAGAAAGATCTCAGGTTACCCATAACAAGGAACCAAAGAATAAAACTCACAAAGGCGAAAAAGTTCGAAATCGCATTATCACCAATGAACACTCAGACAAAAAACTGGATATTGAAAGGACACGTCAAAAAAATCGAATCCCCAAACAAAAATGAGAAACTGATGCAGACGATGGAGAAACTGCTAAGCACATTGATAACGAAGCATCACCCAATGGGAAGAATGTAGATAGAGAACTAGCAAACATCACAGGAATCTGCCCAAGTGAGATACAAATATTCGAAGAACCCATGTGAAAGTACATGTGGGGTGCAACATCTGAAACACAATTAAAACAACTGCAAAACCAACCATGGATAACCACAGAGAAAATAATCAAATGCAGACTAGTTAACACCAAGGATGTAAGACAATTACTGAAACAGAAAAACGTGCAACAAGGATGATAGATGAGAACTGAAACATCAAGCCAGAAAAAGCCTGCGATGCACATTTACAAAAATAATTAAAAGAGCCAAAATGCTAAAGAAAGGAGGAATAACAACACCAGTAGAGATATGTGAAATGGTGACAAAAACACAACAGGAAATCACAAAGGAGGAACTACTACTAACCTCATCGCAGTTGTTACTATCCCCAAAAACACAGACAATGATTGATAAAATAAACATTGAAAAGTGGGGAGACACAAGCCAAGATAGTACAATCAAATGGATTGACACCGACGATGAGCGATTCCTGGTAGAAATAAAAGTAACAAAGGAAAAGAAGGAGATAGCAGAGAGAAACTACCAGAGAATAAGGGAACAACAGACGGTCACAACAATGAAATTAATGTTCACCAAAGCATTCACGCGCACAGAACTAGAAGAACTATTGAAGCCATTCAACCAGATGATGCGCATTGGAAAGAATGATTTACATCAAAAATTGATATACAAGAATGCATATGAATGAAATTAAGCAAATGGGGACTAACACAATCATTTTGGGAGACAATCCCAGAAGCGAAAATGAACTACCCTGCCACTATCAGCTTAGCAAAAGCATCCAATACAATGGGCACTTATGATGAGATTGAGAGACTTGTTGATACAAAAATCTTACTATGTACACCGCCAAAAACAATTGCAATACCCATGGTACTGCCAAGATGGAGACTCCCGAAGGAGGTAAAACCAGTGAAAGCATTTATACATGAATACAAATCATACATAAATTCACAACACAAGGCTGTAGAACTGACAGAACGAGAAGACTACAAGAGAATGAAAAAGATATTGCTAGACAACAACAATAAGGAATGCATTTACATCCAAGGAAACATCTCACCAGATCAATTATATACAAGAGGGAGAGTGATACACATTCAGCTCCAAGAATTAAGAGATGAGATAGAGAAACGCCAGCTGCGCGCAGTCATGCTATTTTCGGGAGTTAACAATATCATATGGACTGATATGTGGGAACAAAAGTATCACTATCAGCTTCTTCTATAAAGATGTAGCAAATATGCGCAGCCTACAAAAGGTCTTTACCTTCTTTTATCTGAATACACATGTAGCGATATCTGCAGCCACACACATTAAACTGCCTCATCGATCTAAATTAAAAAAATCATTTACTCACTTATTATTTCTTGTGTTAGATTTTATTAGTGAATTTGTATTTATTTTATTTTACTTCTGACGTCATCCCCTTACAAGGCAATATTGAGTATAGGGACGCGCAGAAGATGGGGAGCCATATTGTAATAAGTTGGCTTTTGAATTACAAAACGAAATTACCTTATTTTTATTACATATATTTAAATATTACTTTTCCTTGGTAATAGCGTATTGTCATTATTAATAATAATAAACAATTACCCTAAAAAACGAGCTGTTTTTGCATTTGATTGATAATTGAAACTATATTGAAGCACGATTGCGTTTATATTAAGTTTCTGTATCTAATTCTATCAGATTAGAACAGCAACTCGAACCTTTTGCATCAACCAGTTAGTTACTTTTACTTTATTTGTCATTTGAAATAGTTTAATGACCATTGCCTAAAAAGTTAAAGGCGCGGTGGTGCAGACTTAAGGATCTACTTTACAGTACATAATGCCAAATTAAGATATAAAACAGTAGATAAATAAATATGTTCTTACGAAGAGGAAAAAGAAGGGAAGCTGAAGCTGATGGTGATATGAGAAACAAAAGGGATTAAATAATATTGTTAATAAATGTTTACGACTAATAGTTCATAAAACAGTTGTAAGGCAAATAGAGTAATAATGATGATAGTTCCATAGCAGCAGTCTCTTAGACATTGGTTTCTCTATTACATCAGATCATGGATCTATGACAGGTTAGAATTTTATTTCTAAAATGGTGTGAAAACAAACAATTTCTCAGCTGTAGGTGTTGTTTTGTGCCAACAGGCAAAATTAATTAATTAAACCTGTGAAGTATGCACTTGGCAGAAACGGGTATTCTGCACAATTAAATGCAGACAAATAGTGATGCCATACTGCATAGTGTGAGAGATTGGACAATGAGATGATCAGGAATCCTGAGATGACTGATGACAAATCATCACATGCGGCATTATTGCCATTGTGTTACGTTCTGAATGAAAGCACTTTGTGCTGTAAACTTAAAGCGGTTTTTGATATTAAACTATATATAGTTTACAACTCATTATCTGTTATTAGTTTACGTATTGATTTTGTATTACGTTTGAATTTTGTTGTAATGAACTTTAACAGTTATTTATTGTAACACTTTTTGTGGGTCCCCTAGTTTGTCAACTTAGCTTAAACAAATTAGTTTTCCTGCCCTTCAAACACTCTCTTTTTCAGAATTTTGTTTGTTTTTTGTTTCTACTGTTTAATTTCTTTTTTTTTGGTCTGCTATGGTAAGAAACCGTAGCATTGCGACTTACAGTCAGCCACCTTTTACTGTTTGTGCCACCTGCCACTTTTTGTAACAAACAAAACTATGACTAAAAAACGCTTGAAAGTACACCCCAAAACCAAAAACGCCAAGGTGTTAGTTAAGCCCATCACTTTAAACAACCCTAATTTTCCCAACAGTTCTGGCAAAATGGAAAGTTCTGCAAATGTGTCTTTGCCTGCAGAAAAATCAAACACTAATGTCGAACCTATTATTGAAAATGTCCAAAGAACCAATCATTCGAGAAACTCAACAATCTCATTGGAATCTGACTACTACTACAAGAACAGTGCTGACAAAGCACCTTCAACTTCGTCAACCAGTGATTTTGCGAATAATGAAATGATAATGAAATTTTTTACACTAATTGAAACTATGAACACTCATATCAATTTAATACATAACGATATGGAGAAAATCAAATCAGACACAATAGAGAATCAGATTAAAATACAACAAGAAGAGTTGCTAAGAATAGCACATTCAATCGAAATGTTAACGGAAATTATTTCTGAGACGCAGAAACGTCTTGACATATTGGAGAAATCAATTGAGGAATTACAATCAATTTCGAAGAAAGTACCAAATTCTCTGGTAACAACTCATCAGGAATTTATAACGCCAATCCCAGTGAGCACGTCCTCACAACCAACAATGACACAGGCTGTGCAGTCACAGCTAGAAGCTTTTAAAAAAGAATTGACTGATTCCTTGCTAATCCCAAATAACGATACAAGGAAGCAAATAGAGAGTACCAGACAAACAGTATTCAAGGAATCAATTCTACAAGACAATGAATCAAAATGTGATACATCAATGCTTATCAAACCTGAAAAGTTTTCAGGGAAAATTGACGTGAACTGACCCACATTTATGAAATGGTTAAAACAATTTGAACGTTTCATGCAAACAATTAACACTTCCATGTCAATGGTAGCAATGCAGTTTCCCTATTACCTATAGGGGAAGGCCTTTAATCATTACCTAACTTTGGAGGATGGCCAAAAGAACTCGTATAGGCAGTTGATAGGATCTTTTAAAGAAAATTTCAATAATATGATAGTGAAAAAGCAGTATAAAATGCTGCTCAACAAAATTACTCTAAAGGATGGTGGAGATGTGTTGGCTTATGCCAAAAACGTGGAATGCTTACTGAAATTGTCAGTCAATGGAGAACCTTCAAAGGAATTTGTTCAGCCAGCTTCTAAAAGGTATACCCACCACAACTGCTGATAAACTTAAATACAAATGCGACCAGGATGATTCGCTAATGCGCATTGTGGAGAAAGCTATGAATATAATTCAACTGAATGAGTCCAAACAAAATTGGACTACTAAGTCATCCAGAAAACAACTGGTCATGCGCACAATTAAAAAACGATTGGAGCAACAACAACAAAGTAAGTCAAAGGATTCAACGCATTGTTTAGGGTGTGGAGAAACAGGGCACTTAAGAACAGAGTGTACCCAAAATGTCAACCTAGTTGATGATGAGGACTACACGGACAACAAACGTGAATCAGATCCTGAAGATGCTGACATACAATCAAACTAAACCAAGCACCATCTTGTGAAAACCATGCGGAAGCTGTGTGTGTCATGGAACAGCTGATTAACAACAAGTCCATTCCTGTTAAAATTAATTCCGTAATAGTAAATGCACTTTTGGATACTGGATCACAGGTTTTGTTAATAGCAGACACTTGTGCTAACCAGCTTGGTATACAAAGAGATGATTTAGTACCATCTGAAATAGATTTGCAAAACGCCTCAGGTGGAGGCAAGGCAATAATCAGATCCTTACCAAAGTACCCAATTATGATTGGGAATGACATTTTTGAGATCAACTTGTTAGTAGCAGACATGTTTGATGGCGAGTTGCCTTACCAGCTCATAACAGCCTGCAGGCCAAAATGACAGAAAGACTCAAAGTTATGGATGACACAATGATCTTTAATATTGAACAGCCAATAAAAATCCCACCTAGGAGCTGGCAGATGGTTCACATATTTACTAAAGAGAACAAATCCGGACACTTTATTATCAAGTCATTTCAGGGACATTCATCTTGGTGTTTAACAATTCTTTCTTCTCTAGTATCTGTGTCAGGCAACATGGCAATAACTGCCATCATGAACAAGTCGCTAAATGCGATTAAAATCTGCCCAAGGAAATTCACAATTACAGCTAAACGAGTACAAGTTCAACTTGTTCCAAAACTGAAATGTTTGATGTCAGATGGTAACACTACCAATTCTGAAGCACCCTTGTCTATGGTCAATGGTGAAATGCACCCACACCTCACTGCAGACAAGCGTAATCAATTATTAAAATTGTTGAAGGTACACTCCAGCATGTTTTTGTGCTATGGTGTGCCAGTTGGCCAGGTAGTTAATGAGGAGCATGTAATATAATTGACAGACAACAAGCTGATATGCCAACCAGTTAGACCCTTTCCTGAAAAGTTCAAGGAGCAATACCTGAAAACAATGACGGACTTGTTAAATAACTGAATAATAAGAAAAAGCAACAGCCTGTGGGCGTCACCAACAGTCTTTATTAAACAGGGTGACAAAACCTGCTTGTGTATCAATTTCCACCATCTGAACAAGAAAACTGTGAAAGATGTGTACCCCTTGCCCCGCATAGATGAGATACTGTATGGCATGACAAAGCATAAGGTGTTTTCAACCCTTGACTTGTGCAAAGCCTATTGGCAAATCCCCATGTGGGAGAAAGACATTCTGAAAACGGCATTCATCATGCCTTACAGCTTGTTCAAGTGGGTGTACATGGCTTTTGGGCTCTGTAATAGCCCCGCGACTTTTCAACGCTACATCACAAAAGTACTTTGCAATGGTGAGCATTCACTGGAAGAAGGCCTTGTGGCCTACATTGATGACATCCTAGTAGGAACGCCTGATTTTCAATCACACAAGGGAAAACTAGCCAAGGTTTTTGGTCTATTATGCAAAGCTGGTCTGAAGATCAATGTGAACAAATGCACTATCATGCAACCCGTGATGACATTTCTCAGGAGAGAAATCACCAACAACAGCATCAAGGTTCGTGACAATGCAAAGGATCTTATACAGAAGATAGCTAGCCCACTTTCTAGAAAGGATGTACAATGGTTGCTTGGATTTGTGAACTACTACCATAATTTCATCAAAGATATTGCAACTAAGACAGCTAATATTTCACAACTACTGAAGAAAGACATTACTTTTAAATGGGAAAGAATACATTAGGACAAATGGAACAGCTTGAAGTGGGAGTTTCAACAATTGCCTTTGTTGAACACACCTCATCTGGATAGACCATTCAACTCATTCTTGGATCTAAGTGGGGTGGAAATCAGTGCCGTACTGTCCCAGGTGGATGAACTCGGGATCTAGTACCCAATCATGTTCTTTTCAAGGAAACTTCAGAAAGCCAAACTGGCATATGGGAGCTCGAAATTGGAAATGCTTGCGTTGGTAGAAGCATTAAAGAAATTTCAATACCTGCTGGTCTGGCTGAAGGACTTTTTAATCCATACTGATAATAGTGGCTTGGCATGGCTCAAGAAATTTTCGGGTGACCGCTTAAATATTGTGGCATGCTGGATTGAAGGCCTCAGTGATTACCACTTTCACATTAAGCACCGACCTGGGCAGCTACACGTGAATGCAGACTTCATGACTGTGCAATCGCAGTACAAGCAAGACTTAGAGAAACTACCTGGAGAACTGGCCACAAAGACCAATATGAAAACTTGCCAGAATCAAACACCACCAGGAAAGGACACAATGTCCTATCAGTTCTTATCAAATCAGAGATTTCTATGGAGGAAATAATCAGGAAGCAACAGATCACGAACTTCCTTACGGATTGTAGATTGTCCTTAAGCAACCTCGCGAAAAAGTACTTCTCCATCTACAGCTGGAAACTGCTTGAGAATGACCTCTTGGTAGTTGAGTCAAAGACAACTAGGAAACTTGCAATCCCTGAATACTATAAAAGAGACATTATACGCAGAATTCATGAAAATGGCCACTTGGGTGAGACCCAAACCAGAAACACATTTAATGTGAAATATGTCTGTGTCAGAGTAAGGGAAGCAGTTAAAGACGTACTGGATAAGTGTAAAATCTGCAACTTGCTGAATAAGGACAGATTTCTGGAACAATGATCACCTCTTATAAAGATTACGTCGGACAGACCCAACCAGCTAGTCCACATGGACATTGAACAATTGTCAAAGGACGACAATGGTTATCAGTATGTTTTACTTATGGTCGACAACTTCACAAAGTACGCCAGAATGATTCCACTAATAAGGGTGACTGTGGAGGCAGTGGCAACGGCGCTAATGGATGAATGGATTTTAACGTTCAGACCTATGTACAAGATAGTTACTGATCAGGGAACCCAGTTTGAATCACAACTCTTCCAAAGCCTGCTATGAAAGATGAATATTCTACACAAACATACAACAGCTTATCACCCTCAAGGAAATGGAATGGTGGAAAGAACAAACTGGACTATAATTAAACTACTAAGGGCCCTCACGTCTAGGATAGGGGGGAAACAGTGGAGATCCGTTCTTAAGGGGGTTGAGTATTTCTATAACACAGCTGTCCACTCAACAACGAGGGTAACACCCTTTAAGGCAATTTTTGGGAAGGAGGCGTCAACACTGCTACAACTAATGTTTCACAATTATGCCCTGAGGTCGGAAATTGGCCACGTCAAAAATTTAATTAGCCAACTAGCTGAAACCCATACCCTCATGATGCACAACACAAAAATTAGTAGCTCAAGGCAAAAACAAAACTACAACAAAAAACTTCATGGTGTAAAACACGCCATAGGAGAATTTGTTTACATGTTCAAACCAGTTTCAACCACCAACCCCAAACAGGTTAAAAAACTAGTAATTCAGTGGCATGGCCCAGTTAAAATCACTAAAGTCTTACACAACAACAACTATGAAATTGACAACAGTTGCATAGTGCACTTTTCGAACTTACATAGGACTGTAAAGGATATTGGAACAGCCAAAATTGGCCAATCTAACAGCTAAAACACGTCCAAAACACCGACAACGAATTGTACCTCACGAGTGATTTAAATAGTATAAGCAAGGAGGGTTTCGACTCTGTACTTGAAGCTAATGTTAATGTCCCTCAGAGGACGTATTATGAACATGAGGCCAAAATGGCTGCAAATGAGAATTTAAAATTAATGAGTCAACTTCCGCTATCTAACATATGTTTAGTTGTTCACAGCATGGAGCGAAAGCGCAAATGCATACGACGGCGATCAGATAGCGGACATGAAGATGAAAAACACTCATGTAATTCTCCGACCAGGATGGATACTCGTGCTTCTACTTCTAGTGTTTTAGTAGATAATGTGCTAACACCTAAATCTGTGTCTCATGGCTCCCTGAAAATTAGTAAGGCTAGGCCAACCCTGTCCCCTAAAATTCCTGTTTTAAAGCAGAGTCATGAGCTAAAAAATCTGGCGAAACCTTTTTCACCCTCGAAAAAACGTAAACTGTCAAGTAAGTCTAGCGTAGCAAGTCAGTCTTCCAGAGATACGGTCTTGATGGCTTCGCAACATAAATTGAGCAAAGTGAGGGACTCACCCTCTGCTAAAAAACCGACCCATTGTAGAGTATTGCAATCCCCGTCCCGTAATTTGTCTGGCAAATATAGCGAAAGCATCTCTTCATATGCTACCACCTCTTCGAGGTCCTCCCAACACGTACAACAATGCGTAGAAATATGTGCAATGATAAGCCTAAATGTAAAAGATGTGAACAAAATTATTGAGGACGATTTAAGAGTAGAACTGTACACACACCAACGATCAATCGACAGTCCTAGATTGCTCACTCAAACTTTTAAGTTCTTCTATCCAAACTACCCTATTGGAACTGCCCACACAGCAGACACAGACGCAAAGATGACTTTACTTGTCGCCTTGAAAGGCATACATGCGTACTTAAAATATCACACATTGGTAATGCGGGAAGTGATGAAGATCAGCCCACACGTCAAAACAAGGCGTTGGTTTCAGTATAAGAAACGGAATCCTTCTATCACAGATGTAGTTGCCCAAATTGTGAGAGATGACCAAGACCTCCATGACGCCCAATGGTCTGATGAAGACGCCGCTAGAAAGATAGTCGCCGCTTCTTACAAAGAGGAAAAAGAAGGGAAGCTGAAGCTGATGGTGATATGAGAAACGAAAGGGATTAAATGATATTGTTAATGAATGTTTACGACTTATAGTTCATAAAATGGTTGTAAGGCAAATAGAGTTGGCCAGGAACCCCAAGTGCATTTGAGTTCATAATAAGCGGCTGTGTGGGAGTAACTTTTAGATCTTACATCTTCCCTGTTTAACACGGCAATGGAATGGCTAATTGAAGGTCAAATAATGGCTTTACTTAACTAGTGCAGCTTTGGGGGGCGTGTAGCAATATCTGCAGCCACACAGATTAAACTGCCTCATTGATCTAAATTAAAAGCAAAACTAATTAACCTTATTACATATATTTAAATATTACTTTTCCTTGGTAATAGTGTATTGTCATTATTAATAATAATAAACAATTACCCTAAAAAACGAGCTGTTTTTGCATTTGATTGATAATTGAAACTATATCGAAGCACAATTGCGTTTATATTAAGTTTCTGTATCTAATTCTATCAGATTAGAACAGCAACTCGAACCTTTTGCATCAACAAGTTAGTTACTTTTACTTTATTTGTCATTTGAAATAGCTTAATGACCATTGCCTAAAAAGTTAAAGGCGTGGTGGTGCAGACTTAAGGATCTACTTTACAGTACATAATGCCAAATTAAGATATAAAACAGTAGATAAATAAGTATGTTCTTACGAAGAGGAAAAAGAAGGGAAGCTGAAGCTGATGGTGATATGAGAAATGAAAGGGATTAAATAATATTGTTAATCAATGTTTATGACTTATAGTTCATAAAATGGTTGTAAGGCAAATAGAGTTGGCCAGGAACCCCAAGTGCATTTGAGTTCATAATAAGCGGCTGTGTGGGAGTAACTTTTAGATCTTACATCTTCCCTGAAATGGTGTTTGGAGTCCACCGAGAGTCAACAGAGAGCAAGATGTTACACACAGATGAGAGCAGACTTAAATCACGCATGTAAAGCTGATGCGCAGATGATGCTCCTAATAGCAATAATAGGCATTTGCTTGTATGAGAAATACTTTGAAATTTTCTCATGAAAAATGAACGAATTGCAAGAAATGACACCTATAGCAGAAACTTGATTCCTAAAATATGCAAACACCGTCACCACTGAATGAGAACAGTACTGAAAATGTCAAAGCAATCTGAATACGCAATGATAACATGGGAAGATTCTGAGGTGGAGTCAGTCATACAAAAAGCAGACACTCTCGTGCATGGGGAGTGACCAGTGCTGTCCATAACGCAAGCTGAGGAGGGCTGCAAACAAAAGAGATCAGTGTCCAATAATTAACAGTGATTAAATATAATCAGAAATATGATTGTAAAATTTAGTTAATTATCTTATTCATTTTGTAAGATGCAACCAAGTTACAATATTGTACATTATGAGAAAAATACCGGAGCTGATTAAGTAATATTTGACAAATTGTAACAAGCAAAATTACGCTTACGTAAGAACAGCCATATTGGCAGAAGATTAATTCAAAATTCAAAATCAGCAGGTACTTAAAACTTTTTAAATAAATAGCTTAGAATTTAAGAGAAATTTGATGAACAATAAATTCTTCAGAGTTTATTTTATTTGCATTCTTCATTTATCTGGTTTGATATTTAATAAAATGTTCAGCTAAGCAAGTTGTGTCAAGTAGTGGCTGGATTCCATCACGGGAGTGATTCAAAGGG
>CABFPE010000833.1:25717-47942 GCA_900660155.1 Hofstenia miamia
CTATGCCTTAGTTTTTGCATGTTTGAGTGAAGAGCTGTCGAATGGATCCTTTTGTACCAAATCCTCCTCCATTGGGCACACAAGAAAAGTCGCTATTCAGAAGGAGCATACTGTAGCATCGCTGGTAGTTGTTACTATTTATCAGCCAGACCTTGCGCTTTTCTTGTTAGTGACTGGTAGTTGTAATATTTGTAAATATTGTAAATAACTTTGTATATATAGACCAATGCATTTTGTAAATAGAAATAGTTTGAACTGTATTCTCTTTGAGTTCACTAGAATCACACCCCAGTGATTCTACAATCATTATTCTACACAACAACAACAAACCCCTTTCATTCAATATGATATACAAGTAAAATGCAATGCTGTTCAAACACCCACTCAACAATGACAATGTCAACAAGATAACACAACTGGTGATGAATTAAAAACTTTTTAAAAAGTTCAAATACAAGTGCTCTGCAATAGAAATAATATAACAGTGTATAGCACAAATTCAAACATGAAAGCAATGTGTGCAGAAAGAGTGATAAGGAGTTTGAAAGAAATTCTATTCAACTATCTACACTTTAGAAGGGGTTACAAATGTAAAATAAACTTCAACAAATTGTTGGTGTCTTAAATTCCAGAGTAAATTGTACAATAGGCATGTCTCCAAATTCTGTAAGAAAAAAACATGTACCATACCTGATTGGAAAACTAATGACCATTACTAATAAGCATTAAAAACAACCATTGGTTTGCCTTGGTGATCTGGTAAAAATTTTAAAATCTGATTACACATTTTGAAAAGGCTACCCACCAGAATTTCCAACAGAGGTTTTTAAAATAAACAAAGAGTTTCCCATGATCCCTATTACATATGAATTAAAGTCAAATAGTAGTGATGCTGATGGTGAAATAATTAAACGAAAATTCTACTAATGGGAATTGACTAGAGTAATTAGGAAGTGTGCATGGACAAGAATAGAATAGTATAAATAACCTACATGTGTCATTATCAAATCATTCAGTATGGAGTGATATTATAGTGAACAAGTGAGTGGTAGAAACCCTACACCAATAACTCATTAAAAAGGTTTTGGAGTAATTACCACACTTGGGCACGTTGCCATACCACTAGCATTGAAAATTATTCCACCCTTGAAAAATGTATTAAGCAATATCAATGAGACTTTGGATGAAACAAATTCAGGTTTAAATGAAAATGTGAAAAATGTTTTAAAATGAAGAATTGCCATTGTAGGGAAAACACAGTCAGGAATCAATTTAATAAACTACATTGGAATTGTGAACAAACCAGTATTGGCTTCTTTGATCTAGGAAGTTTAACAAAAACAATTAAAACAAAATGTGGAATTAAACAATTTACAATTCCAGTGCAAAAAACAATGTAAACCTAGTCCACACATAATCAAAAAGAAACCCATCATAAAAAAAACTGACATTTTTAAGAATTTGGTATAAATAGCTGTACACATTGACACTTGATATTAGTTTGATACTCGTCATGCCCATGTTCACTTTTTCTTGTTCAGATATTTTTGAAAGTGATAAGGTGTTGGTAAACTTTAAGGAGGTAGTACACAGGAATATTTCCTAATTCTGGTTTTAAAGGACCACTCATGGAATTTAATTTCAGGTTGGAGCAAAATGAGTACATTGATTTGCAAAGTATACATCTTGATTTATAAGAGAAAATTGTATGCAAAAGTTATGGTGGGAACCTAGTTTGGGATGACACAGATGGTACAAAACAAGATCAAGTTTGTTTAACAAATCATGCCTTACATTCATTGTTTAGTGATTATAATTTATATGCAAATGGTGTTTTATTACACATGGGTGATGCTGTAATGCCACATATGGTTATGATTACTAAGGAACTATCAAAAAGTGCAGCCAACAAGACTTCAATGCCAATGTCAAGTGGGTATTATTATGAGAAACACCCCAATAAACTGATAAAAGAAGGTGATGAAAAAGATGGTCAGTATAGACATAGAGTGCTAACCATGGAAAACCAGATGGCAAGTTTCTATGGCCCACTCACAATTGATTTTTCCAATGTGAAAAATTACTAATACTTGGTGTTGATATTCAGCTAAAGCATTTAAGATCACAAGACGATTTTTCCCTAATTGCAGATGATAATGCCAATTACAAAATGCAAATTACAGGTGCCTTCCTAACTCTAAGAAAGCTCAGAGTCAAAGAAAGTGTACATATGGCAATTGAAAAAATGCTATTGACAACTCCTGCTAAATACCACTTTACAAGAATTCTTAGACATACATTTCTAATTCTAGCAGGTCAGAACACACTTACTAGAGAAAATGTATTTTCCAATGAACCCATTAGAAGAATTGCCTTGGCAATTGTTCCAAATTATCAATTTACAGGGACAATGTTTACAAATCCATTTTCATATAAAATTTGAGGGCTCTGTCAAGTTACTATAACCCATGGAGGATCAAATATAGCATACAACCCTATGTTAGTGGAGATGATAACTATGAGCAGGTGTATTATCAATCAATAAAGGCTGTGGGGATAAATAATGATGACAGTGGAATACTACACACAATATAACAGACATGTGATTATGGTTTTTGACCTGACTAGCATTGCAGAGGCCAACAACAAGGTTTTGTATCCTGAATTGAGCAGTGCACATATATGTTTAACACTGGATTTTAAAAACACACTGACCAAATCACTGGAAGTTATCATTTTGGAGGAAATCAATTCCAAAGCCTATATTGATAAACAGTGAAAAGTTATAAAAGGATAAGATATGTGTTTTGTGAATCATTGTATTGTGGAAAGATGTTGAAACTTGCCAAAATTTGTGAGGTGGAAGGTTGTATTCACTCTACCAAAGACCTGCATTTAAAGTTTGCACATGTTACAAACTATCTATTACAGAAATATGGTATACACAATGGTGGTGTTGAAAAGGTTTTGCAAATGAACCCCCCTGGAGAATTGATTGGAATTGATAATTTGAGGCTACACTTGCTTTTGAAATGGTCAAAACTGCTTAGAATAGACGCAATTTACCATGATAGCTATGGTTTTTTTAAAGAGAATTTTGAATTGGCTATGGATATCTGATATTTTTACAGATTTTGATGTAATTTACCAATTTTAGGCCAACTACCTTCTTTATTGTTTTAGCTCTATGTTAAATTTAGACATTGGAGACTTTACAAATATTTAAATATTTAATGGATGCTGATGAGATTAGACGCATTTCCTTACAAATTCCCTCACTCTGCTTTTGATTTTATGGTGTACATGCCTCAGATGATATTCAACCAAGTTTGGTTCAAGGCTCATTTTTAATTGCAAATGCAAGTCCCCACAATCACCCTGGTACACATTGGTTGTTGATTATATGAGATGTCAATGGTGACTTAATTTTCAAAGATTCTCTTGCACATCCCTTAAAACATTATCCCAACATCAAACACTATTGTCACACCACCTATCCAGGATTTCACATTTATTAGGGTGATAGAAAAACAAGATTACAAGGAACATCTCTGATATGTGGTGCTTACTGTATATTTCATGCAATTTTATTTTTTAATAAAATACCAGAAGTGCTTGTGTTTTTCCAATTTACCATTTATTAATGATTTTTTGTGTGATAATGGTCTAATTACCTAAAACTTTTATTTAATAAAAACACATGTAGAATTTAATAAAATACATGGACATTCACTCAGATGATAACAAACTCATAGGCAGGTGGTATACATAATGGTTATTGTAACATTATTATCTGAAAAATGCTGGAAGCCTGGTGTATGTTGCCCAGATGGATTGAATGAATTTACAACATATTTGGACAAACCAATATATAATGCATGTGAAGTTGCATTAATTGATTTTGGATATCCATCAAAATTTCTTAATCTTAAGCACCAAAGGTTGCTTTAAAGGATAAAGGTGGAAGCATAACCTCATTGGAAATTTATTCAGGGCATAAGCATAGCTTTTGTGAACTCTGTAGATTTATAAATTACATGTAAGACCCCTATGACATTTCATTAAAATTTAAAACTTTTCACAATTTATTAATGGTGAAGAATGATTCACAATATGAAATAGACATGGCCCAAGCTGAAAATCTACTAGGCTTTTACAGAAAGATATATTGAGAAACAGTAACAACCGCCAATTATGACTGTGATAATTTTGGTGGAAATATTGTTGTAATGATCCACACAGACATTATAGAACCTCAGCATGTTGGTAGCACTCATTTGCCTGTGTTGGATAAATGTCCCCTATTGCTAACACATAAAGAAAAAATGAATACCATCCCCATAATACACCATGAAAAACAAAATCTCTTGTATAAACCCATTTCAAAATCATATATCAATAGAATAACAATGAAATTTTGTACCAAGCAATGCTATCTGGTGAGATTCAGTGGTACAGGACAATTGTATATCACACTTGATATTTGAACAAAAACAGAAAAAAGCTAGTGGCATTGTCAATTGGAAATAATGCTTTTGCATTGATGTAATTTGTGAATAGTGCATAATAAATTGATTTTTCATTTTTCATTTCACTAGCAAAAACATTAATGTGTACCACTTCACACGCCTCATTATAAAATACATTTGTGTTTTATCAACTTGACAGTGATTTCTTGTGTGAGGTAATAATAAAATTGTTGATTTTAAACATATTTGTAAAAAGTTTCAGCCTTTACTTAATAAATACACATGTTTAAGCTAGAGGGTTCACTTGATTGATGGGAAACATGTAGATTGACGCACAAGTAATTGTAGCATCATCCAAATCAATCTAAAAGCTGCAAATGTCAAATGAAGATGAGAATAAGATCAAAGAAATGATGATTAGAAATTTTGTATTTAGATCAATTAGATTAATTTAGATTCATTTGTATTATGCAACCAAGAAACAATATGTGTCAAAAATAAGAGATTAGTATCAGTTGATAATAATACTTTTTGCAAAATGAGGGGGCAAAAATCACTTCATTTATCTTTAGCTGCCATCTCTGCAGACGAGAAGTTTAAATTTGAAATCAACAGGTACTTTTCTGGATTTACTATAAATAGAAATGAAAAATTGTAAGCAGTTGATAAAGAATTTTATTTGGAATTCTTATTTTGTTCTACTATAACAGTTTGATTATTTAATATGACATTGAGCTAAACAAGTTGTGTGTAGTAGTGGTCTGGATCCATCATTGAGATTGATTCTAGGGTCTTTGTGCCAGACTATGAAAGTGCACTTAAGTTAGGTGTAGGAGTTTTTCTCTCATTTAGGTGACTAGTGATCACTTAATACATGTATTAAAATAAAGGAATTCGCAAAACAGTTGGATAACTGAAACTTAGGTAATATATTAATATTGTTTTAGATCCAAATTAGTGACCCATAAATGACTGATAAAGTGCCTGAACATGTATTAAATTATAAATGTAGGTTAGGAAGCTGCTTGGTACTAATACATTTATTAAAGCCAATATATTTCAGTAATGGCTACATGTAATATTTATTAAGCAGCTAGTAACAAGTCCAGTTGCATACAAATGAAACACTTTTACAAAATAGAGTCTAAGTCAAATTGTGTCATGTCTTGAGTATGCACTGAGCTAGGATAGGGTACACATAAGTTGTGTCAATGAGCTGAGAAGTGGAACTCAACCAAATGGATCATCAAAGGATTGGTGAAATTGGATGTGGAGATCAGCTTTGGGCAGTTGCCCAGTATCAATTTTTGGAGAAATTGCTGCATGGCTTCATCACCTAAATAGTGAACAGTTAAATCTAGTTACATTGTGTTAATAGAAACAAAAGTTAAAGCAGTAGTTAGTTAAGTAAATCCCTACTCACACAACTATGACTACGGTTATAAAGTAACATAAGGATAAACTGTAATGATGCCTGGTAGAGGATGTTACATAATGGTTCTTGTAACACTAGTATCTGACAGATTTGGAGAAGATGGAGTCTGCAGCCCCACAGGGTTGAGCAAATTTACTATGTATTTAAATGAACCAATTAATAATGCATGCAATATAGTGGTTATTGATATTGGGTACCCGTCAAAATTTCTTAATCTTAAGACACAGTGGTGGGTTTTGAAGAAAAAAAATGGAACCAAAATTTGTTTGAGATTTTATTCCAAACACATGCATAGCTTTGAGGATATGACATATATGGTGGAAATCATGTTTTAATGGTACAAACTGATATTGTAGAACCTCAATTTGTTGGTAGCACTTGATTAACCCTAATTGATAAATCCCTGTTAGTGTTAACACAATTTGTCAAACCAAGCACCATCCCCATAATACATCACAAATAGCAAAATCCAATGTATAAGCCAGGGTCACGATCATACATTAATAGAATAAACATAAAGTTTTGTAGCAAGCAAGGTCAAATAATAGAATTTACTGTGACTGGAAGACTGTATATAATGCTGGATATTCACACAGAATGACGGAAAATCAAAAATTATTTCATTTTATGTTTGCAATGTTTGTGTAAACTCTAAAAGTTATAACTATACATTTGTGTTTTTAATTAAATAAATCTATCAGTATTATTTTTTCCAAATTGTAAAATGTAATGCTTTATTCAGTTTTAATGGAGATTGAGTCAAGGCTGGTTGAATTTCTCCAACACAGGGTAAGTTATTTTTACATTAAAATAATATGATTAAGCAAACATTGATTTGTTGTACATGTTTAATGTCAATAAAAATTTTTACCTGCATTTGTTAAGGACAACATCTATTTAATGTGTAAATAGAATAAATTACAAATGAAAAACTTTACCAAAAATGGTAAAAGAAGCTCTGTTTTTCTTTCAACTCCATCACATTGGCTAACATATTTGGTGCTGGCAAGTGAGAACATGCATTTTTAACATTTCAAAAAATGAAATTGTTTTTGATATATTTTACAAGTAAGTGATTTTGGTCAAACATCAAAGAACTAATCTCAAAATAAAAAATTGAGCTTGAAGAAAGAAATTTACCAAAATATTATAATAAAATAATTGAAAAGAAAAATTAGTTTTAAAAATTAGCATGTTGTCTTCAAAAAGTTTATATCACTTCACCACTCCCTTTGTTCTAATTTTCATGTACCTAATGTGATTGAATAAAATATGTTTTGCTTTTAATTTCAGAATGTAAGATGAATGATATGGCCTCATGTTAAAAGACTTTTTAATGTTAAAAGATCAATTCAATTCTTTTGAAACTAGTTAAATAGAACAAAGCAAATTGGGTAACAAATGGATTTCTACAAAGAAGAAGAATTGGGGTACATTATATACAATTAAACAATTTTATTTGTGGCATTATTTTATTTGGTTAAACACATTGATGAAATATTTCACTTCCTAGCATACATGTTTTTGGAATAAATGAATTTACACATTGATGGTTTATCTGGTTATATTTGTTGATGTATTCTCTTTACATTGTACACATTTAAATTAAATTATATATGTTTTTGGTTTACAGGACTATTTACATTTAGTATTTGTTTTTCCTATGTACACAGTTTTTGATTAAAACTAAATTACAAATGTTGAATTAATATTAGAACTCAAATTGTTTTAATCACATTTTGTTTAACCTTCAATTGACTGAATGGAAATATTTATACATAATAGTTATTAACTATTAACTAAATTATAAATGTTGAATTATTAAAACTCAAATTCTTTGTAGACATTTTGCTTTTGAATTTAATGTGTATCTTACTACATGCATTTTCAAGTTTATACATTAAAACAAAAGTGATGCATATAATGAAATTGTGACTAATTTGGTGATGCAAAACAATGGAAAAGTGGAAGACCATGTGATGCATACAATTACAAAAAGCACACCTAATAAACCAAATAAAGCTGAAAAAGATGTATCAGGTAATAAACCAAATAAGAGTGAAAAATGTGTAAACTTGAGAAAATATGTATCAGTCTACAAACATGAAAAAAGTGAAAAAATACATGGCAAGTCAAGAAAAGATGTATCAGTCTACATATGTGCAAAAAGTCAAAAAAACATGAAAAGTCAAGAAAAGATTTATCAGTCTACAAATGTGCAAAAAGTGAAACAAACATGGAAAGTCTTCAAATATGTACACTTTTGAAAATGTGATAAACCATAAAGAAATGAAGAAAGAAGAATTTTGTGTGAAAGTCAATAAAAAGATGTAACAATCTACAAACTTGTGCAGTCATGAAAAAATCTGTATTCACCAAAAGAAATGATGAGAGACAGAAGATCACTGTGTAAAACTAATATAAAAATATTGTATATTGAAATGCATGTGTGTATAAATTATATTAATAACATTTTTGCATGCATAATTTTTTGGAAATGAAATTACACTTTTATGCATTAAACCATGTTTACCTTTTCCAAGGATGTAGTTTATTTTTATTGTGTACCATGCATGTAACAAAATATTTCTCATTTTTCTGTTTTTGAATATTATCAAAATTACTGGAATTTTTACAGTGGAAAAATGTTAGCATAATTGAAAAATGATGTGTAACCTTTGCATGTAATAATTTTAAAATTAAACTTATAATTTTTTCCAGATGTATTTAGTTTAAATAATAAAATAAAATAGTTTAAAATAATTTTTTAATACATACACTAGACTGCATTTTTTTATTTGTGTGTAAAAATTTCTTAAAATGCTTTTTGTTTAATATGTTCCATTTGTATTATCAAAATGAGTTAAAATAGTTTGCCTGCTTAGAAATGAAATGGTGTTTTTGTAAATGAAATAGTGTGTTTTGTAAATGTGGTGTAGTCATTTTTTTTAAAGTTGGCAAAAACAAATTAAACACTGTACATGTAAGCAATCAAAATTATGGATAGGAAAAGTATTACCCAGTAATGTGTTATCACAAATGTGATGTAATGTATGCAAACTCATGTAAGCATGCATAATGTGTGATATAGCCAGGTATATAAACAAAAAACATACAATGAAATTAGTCACTATATCAAAACATGCTGCAAATGTAAACTAATTTGTCCCCCATGACATGTATATGAATAATTGTAAACTAAATTATCCCCAACATGTATATGAATCATTGTAAAAAATCAGTCATCCTGCAATTTTCATGAATCACTAATTAAAACCTATTAGTGGTGCTGTCAAAAACCCATTACCAGTGCTGTCAAAAACCCATTACCAGTACTGTCAAGAGTAGGTGAGTCACTAATTAAACCACCCCTGATATCAGTGAATCAGCAGAGGACAAAAGGTTAGTTTGTGACTTCAAGTCTGCCCTTCCCTTACTACTAACTAAGCTGTAATAGAGATCAGTGTCAATAAACTTTTATCAGAGTTCAGTCATACCTAATTATATTTAATTTATTGGATTCACTAATGAAAATAAGCATCTAAATTTCTACATGGCAATGGTGCTGGCAACTTTGGTGATGGAAGTTTATAGTGTCTAGAAAGAACACTTGATGACAATACTACTTTGTGTAATTTATGACTGCTACAAACAATACATAAATATCTAAGTATGCAAATGGACTCTGAATGCCAACAAAGTGAGTGATTGTTCAACTTTGTTTGAAATTAGAATTTATTAATAACCTATAAACTATTTAATTTTTTAAATGATTATTATTCCACTGCCCTCTCATTTGATGAAAGATGTTTCTATCACTGATGATTGAAGAAGAGAGAAATAATTATATGTTATCATATTAGTATTAATTTTCAAATAGGGATAACCAAATTAATGTTTAATCTGTCATTCATTTATACTGGAATTATTGCATGAAGCAATCTCAAATTACAGTGTGACAGTGTTATGTGTAGAGTGTTAAGCAAATTAAACAAAGATTTCATCTAGAGAGATGCACTAGAGTGATTTATCTGCTAATACTGCACTGGGTCAGTATGAAGCTGTTTAGCTCAGTAGCACTTGAGAAACCTAAATACAATTATGCTTGTCACTAGCATTTCTTATGGATACATTATAGATATATTTAGTAATATGCATGAAATACTAACAATTTATTAATTGATACTACTGATAAAGGAAACATTGAAACAGTTACTGTCAAAGATAGTTAATTATAATGGAAATAATACAAATATCATTGATAGTACGGGATTTAAGATGGGGACTATGACATGCTCACAAAGAAGGGATGGTGAATGTAAATGCTATGATCACATTAAAATGTACACAGAAAACTCTCTTACAAAATTGGTGATGACAAAGGATAAATGGAAGGATTCTTTAGTTGAATGGAATGCAAGAGTAAAGGTATTCTTGTTATCACCAACATAATAAACATACATGGCAACAGGGAGTAAATGTAAAGATTTCCCAGCCATATGTAATGCAAATGTAAAGGCATTACTGTATTCCCTAGTAATGCAAGCAAAAATGGAAAGGCACTATAGATAGAAGTCAAACAAAGCATCACCACCCCTAAAGGAAAAAGAACATGGTAAATACAAGAAGAAAAAAATTAAAGAATCAGAAACAGAAACCCCCAGTATCACAGACCCTACTGAGGGAATGCCTGCTATCAGTGCCACCCTGATACAATGATGGAGCCTCTCCCAAACTACTGACCCCAGAACCAACAGTAAAATCACCAGAGGAAATCATACTCACATTGTATAGTCAGTAGTATCACTAACATCAATAGATATAGGAGAGCTACAAGATACTGAAAAAAGGTTGTGAGTTGAAATATCTGTGATAAAGGCTCAATTTGAAAGTGACTGTGAGCTGATAAAATCTAAAATAAGACTCAAAATGCAAAAGACATTAACAGAACTTGATGAAGCCATCCAAAACAGATTGAACACCTATAAGAGCAACACAAACAAGAACTTGAAGTGTAAGATGATGAAATATGTGAATGGCACAAATGCCATAGAAATCAAAATGTAAGAGAAAATGGCTAATTGTAATTGAACAGATGGAGGAACTACAAAGTAAAACACACATGCTAACACAAGAGAATGAACTCCTTGAAAAAAAAATCTGACTAATGAGATTAGAAGAGGCAATTTAGAAAAGAAAACAGAATGATGGGAAACCATTGATCACAACCATCAATCAAACTACACATGAAGAACTGGAAGCCCAGCTAGAGGGGGCATGTAAATGGAGAACTAATTATAGTTACAGTGAATTAGAAATGGAAAAAGAGGAAACAGAATGGCTAGAAAAATTATGCAAACTAATTGTCAAAAAATTGTAACCCACAAGAAAAATATAAGAAAGACCTCACTTTATGTAATCAATACTGAATCAAACAAGACATCAGAATATGGTATCATGTAGCACAACTCTAACAAAATTCACTGTCAGAATAAACTCCTTCTCACCCAACTTCAATGAGTTGGTGTTTATATTAGAATTGAACATGCAAGAACAACACATCAGCCAGGAGACAGCAGCAGCAAAATTCCCCCTGTACCTCAACAGAGCAGCTTGTCAACACTATTTAATGTTGGATAGCACAGCTAAATTATTAATTGCTAATCAGAGATTTCAAGGCATACTACAGAGGCAAAAGCTTTAAAGGCCAGTACAAGCTGTTGCTACGGAAATTACAAAGTGACAAATTTGATGATCAGACATCATATATGCAGCAAGTCAAATGTATGTTGAAACTGAGCTCAACAGGAAACTCATATAACAAATACAACCTCTTTTCCCTAATTTGTAAAGGACTGCCAGATGATCTGAGCAGAGCATTTGAGCAAAAAGAAGGCACAGAGGATTCACCTTTGAAAACAATAATGCTATTAAGAAAAGGACGCCACAAGAACACAGAAGATGCCAACTAAACCAACTCTCATTAAAATGGAGATAGCAGAAGATAAAGCAGAGCTGGAGAAAAAGTCACCTCCAGGCATAATTAAGGTGAAGACCAAAGATGGGGTGCTAAAAGCTCTAAAAAAAAGATACCCACTGCCATAAGTGTGGGCTGAAAGGACACATCAAGAAAGATTGATGAAATGAATCAACATCATCTATAATGACTAAGCCTTCTGTGATGAGAACGACCTTTCTGAGCTAGAAGAAATGGAAGAATACATCAAAATCAATACAGAAGTAGAATGTTCAAACCAGAAGAAGCACTGTCTCCTATAAAACATGCACCCATTTTAATCATAGCAAGCCTGTCAGAAGCCAATGTGATTCCCATTGCAATAAATGGAGAAATACTAAAAGTTTTGGTATATTCAGGTGACACAATATCAGCAATCATGGATGAGTGCACAAACAAATTAGGATACCAGAGAGAAGCAATTGGAAAGCTAAGCATAGACTAATTAATGCTTCAGGAGACTACATGGTTATGAAGGAATCATAGAGTGTGTAAATCTAAAAATAGCAAACACAATTTTCACACACACACACTATCAGTAGTGGACACCCAAAGAAACTCCCTACCCTATGAACTGATATTGGGAAGTGATTTAATGGAAAATCACAAGTGTGTAATCAACTTTGGCAATAAAGCTATCAAAATACAGGAGGACATAATATCAATATCTAACAAAACCTCAGTGGCAACACTATGTGATCAAAACTGAGGACATTAATGAATAGTGAAATAATGGTTATATGATCAGATCAGATTAAACTCAAGAAGAGTAATGATACCAGCAAGTCTATGCATTGGGAGAAATGGCATGGAAAAAATCCTGATAATGAACTGCACAAATAAAGTGGTGAACTTAAAATGCAATAAGATGACATTATTCAGTACAACATTCAAAGTAGAACAAAGGAACATGACAAAGCACATAAACATGGTCACAGCAGAAAAAACAGATGACAAAAGAAAAATTCCAGACATATGCAATAAGGAATATGCACATTTATCAAATAATCAGATCACACATTTATGAAGCCTCCTGGCAAAACACTCACAGATAGTCAATTTTGGTGAGATAAGCATGGGAAAAGCAGTTGGTGAAACCCATAAGATCATAACAAAAATAAGTGAGTTGATATGATTACCAGTGCAGAGTGTACCAGAACATATGTGAGAGAAATACAACAACATACTACAAGAGTTAATATCTAATGGTGTCATCTGACTGAGTGAAATACTTTAAACCACTTCTACAGTGTTTGTGAAGCAGGGAAACAAAAAAGGATGCATACCTGTTACCATGAATTGAAGACACACTTTATAACACATCTCAAAATATTTCATAGCTATTGATCTTTGTAAAGCATACTGGCAGGTGCAAATGGAACCTGGCAACATGGAGAAGACTGCATTTATAACACCATACAGACTGTATGAATGGTTCTATATGGCATTTCAGCTGAGCAATATGCCAGCAACCTTTCAAATTTACCTAACAAGGGTCTTAAGAAATGGAGATCACAAAGTGGAAAAAGGCATGGAAGCAGATATCAATGATATCCTCATAGCCAGTAATACAGCAGAAGAACATATAAAAAAGTGGATTGGATGCTCACAATATTGCAAAATACCTGACTAAGGATCAATAGAAACAAGTGTGAAATACTGAAAACAAAGATAACCTTCTTGGGGAGAGAGATCCAATACAGAACAATCAAAATGAAAGAAGACACATAACAGATGATAAAGGACATCAGTAATCCTGAAATGTGGAAAGATCTACAACTTTTAATGGGATTTTTTAATTACTATGGGACTTTCATTCCCAGGCTTTCAGAGAAATCAGCAAAAATGACAATTCTCCTAAAAAAGAATGTATCATTTGTATGGACATGGCAAGAACAGGAGGAACTGGATTTCATAAAAAAAGAACTGATGAAAACACTGTCATTAACACCCTGGATTATTCAAAAACATTCATGCTTGACTGTGACATGAGTAAAGTTGCAATTGGCGCCTGCCTAGCCCAGATAAAAAATAACAGAGAGGATAATTCCAATGATTCAGCAGGGAACCCAACAAAAATGACAGATTTTCTAAGCTTGAGATGCTTGCACTGATAGAAAGCATTAAGAAATTTCAGCAATTTCTCATTAGAATGGAGTTCATTTTAAGAACAGACACCACAGGCTTATCATTTCTAAAGAAATTTTCTGGTGACAAATCATCTATGGTATCTTGATGGAATAAATTCCTAAGTGACTCTAGATTCATGATCAAACGTAAAAAAGGGACACTACATGAAACATGGATTTTTGGACTGTGCTCTCTGAGTATCAGAGAGACAGATCAAAAGAAGATATAGATAAAGTGACATTTGAGTTCCTGTCACACAATCAATATGAAGACCTCCTGGAAATCACTGTAGACAAAGAAGTTCAAGTGGGACTCCTGTTTACAATCAAAGAAGAGATCTCAAAGGAGGAGATTGTTCAAAAGCAACATGGTGATAGTATACTAGAACAAATACAATGGAAAATAAAGACCCTGGAAATGCTCATATGTAGAGAGGAAAACTTCTACTTTAGGAGGTTCAAGTGGAAAATCAATGAGAATGGCCTGTTATATTCAAAAAAAGCAGAACAGGAGGAATTTAGTGTGGAAGACACACAAGAAGGGGCATATGGGAATAAGCCAGACAGAGATGACTTTCAACTCAAAGTATATAACCATCACAACACAAAAGTAGTCAAGGACATTATAAAAAACAGAAGTTGTTTGCTTCACAATTAAGAAAATAATTTGCTACCTCAACAAATGAAATTGTGCATATGGACTTGGAAACACTCAATTCCACTCAATTCAACAATGGCAAAAGCAGTAGCAGAGAAAATAGTGAAAGACCAGATACTAAAATTTAGACCAATGGAGAAGGTCATTACTGATAGAGGGGTATAGTTCAAAAGCAAACTGTTTGAGGAACTAACCAAGATGATGGAATTTGAACACAGGAAGATAACTGCATATTAAGCAAATGGAGCTGCAAAGAGATTAAATCAAGTGGATAAGAGTAATTACAACCTGTGTAGGAGGCAGAGTGTGGCAAAAAGTAATGGAAATAATAGATTATTTCTATAACACTGTGGTGCATTCAACAATGGGGATCATGCCTTTTTAAGCAATGTTCAGTAGAGAGGTATCAACTCTGCTGTCTATGCAATATATGAACTACAATAAGGGTATTGATAAGATAATGTTTAGAAACATAAAAAGATCAGCAGTAAGACAAGAGAGAAATGTCAAGAAGAATGTATTTGGAAAGCTTCACAAAGTAGTTGATACATATACAATAGAAAAAACAAGTGCTATAAATTAAGTCAAGAAGTTAAAATCACTCTGGGCAAGTCCTTTCACCATAATGAAGATACTACCAAGCAAGTGATACAAACTAAGTAATGGACACACATTACACTTTCAAAATATTAAGCATGTGATAGGAGATATACAACACACACATCTGAACAATGATGCACAATTCAAGATTGTGCACAATGAATACAAAAATTTTATATCTGATGAGCAACATCAATCATGTAGACAAGGAGTTTGATTAAGTATATCTTAAAATAAATTAATCTAAAATTAAACCCTGTATAATGCCTCAGAGAGAGGCTAAAAATAAATACCATTATGATCCTAATATTTAGGATTTAAATACAGTTTAGGTCAGAAAATGAAGAGAAGAATGAGAGATCACTCAGTGGGTTAACAACAAAGGAGAAAGCATTGAACATGAATTCTGAGACTCCTATCAGACAAACAAACAGAACATCCAATGAATCAGAGAGTTAAGATCAAAAGATGAGCAGAATTGCAGCCCACTGGTGCAGAACAAATGGAAAGGCTCTGATGCCAGCAGAAAATACACATCACATATCATACATGGCAAATGTAAGGGATCTGATATGCTACCCATGGACAAATATGTACCCCAGGAATGTAAACCAGGACTACAATTGAACTCACAACTGTCCCAAGATGTAAGCATAAAGACAACAAGTTGCAGGGTGTTAGCAGTGCATCTGACATGGAGGACTTACTGAGCATGAGTGTGCCAATGAGAGTATTCTGTGAAATACAAACCCACAAGAGGAATCAAGTAGAGGGGCATGCAACACAAAGTCAGAGCCAGTAATTATTGTTGACAAGATCAAGAGAATGATTGGATAAAATGACATGGTTAAGATCAAACATAGTACATCCATATTGTCTAGCCAACAGCAGAATTACAGAGAATTTGCACAGAAAGCTATCCCCAAGGATGTGCAACAACATCATGCTAAAGTACACAAACACTGAAACAAAGATTGCTGACATACCATTGATAGTAGATGCACAACAAAGACTAAAGGTGAATACAATAATCAGCTATCCAGTTCATAGAAACACTAGGATGGAAAGAACATACTTTAGAAACAAGGTCCATGCTTCCTTTGACAATAAATTCACACTAGATGAGGCACAAAAGTAATTATCAGAAGACACATACTGGTAAAAGCAGAACAAATCAACTTAGAAACAGAAAACTTCCTGATTATACACTTTATAAAAGAAGTGGAATACATAAAAAATTTATTAAGAATGATTGACAAAATGATTAAGATGTCAAATAAAGAAAAAACTCAGCTCATTGTGGTGAGCAGCAGAGAAAACCAGACACCACCAGAAAACATACAGAGGATGGCAGAAAAAATGCAGTATATTTTTACAATCAACAATAGCCACACACAGCAATCTATAATGAGATTAATAGAATTCAACCTAACCACAAAATGAAATTCCTGCAAGAAATACCAGAAGTATGGGAGGAGCTCAAGCTGGAGCAGACAACTAATGAGATTTGGTTGATAATTGAAATAAAAACACCCACATCCAAATACCACTGTTCAATTGAAGTGATACTAGACAAAATCCAAAAAAGCTATAGGCTACAGTCACAAGTGAGTCTATAAAGTATATTCCAGGTACTTGACTGCCTGCTTATTAAGTACTGAAGTACAGCATGGATAATGGCTATATTCTTAACAGCTGATGAACAAATACATGCAAAAGTGAGAAAAATTTTGAAATTGTGGTATCACTGATCATACCAGATATCAGGAACTGGCTCCTGACAAACCTAAATGCTAGCATGGCTCCAGTCAAGAAAAGAAATTATACTTTTTACATGCTTTCTAGTGAAGTGATATGATTTGCAAAAGGCAAATTACATATTTCTCCTAGTATATGTTTTTGAAAAACCTCATGGAGATGTTCATTGGCATATACTTGGTCAATATTAATCTTCAATTCTATATCTGCAAGCATAATTAATAATAATACATTTATTGTTCATCAATGAACACACTGGATTCAGACCAGTAACATTTCAATAAACATTCAGTGTGATTCCAATTTCATCAGTGTTCATTTTAAACATAAAATACCATTTCAAAAAAACATACACCATTGACATTGGCATTAAGTGTGCTGCAACATCTGGATCTAAAGATTCAGATACATTGTGATATACTTGTCCTAAAATAATAGAAAATTCAAAGAAACTGTTCTCAATGTGATAACACTAATATAAATATCTATTTATTTTTATATTTTCTAGATAAATAGATAAAGGAAATCATACCAGGAATCTGGCAAGGATTAGGTTTTTATTGTGAGTAGTATTCAGAATTAAAATTTAGCACCATATTAGAAGATATTAAAGTACATTAAAAATGCCTTTTAATACAATTACCTTATGAAATAATACAAATCTGAATTTGAAAGTGCTTTGCTGCACTCAAATGAGCACTTCCAATACTTTTTTCCATTTTTGTAAAGTCTAAATGAAAAAATTTGTTCTTATATAGTAGCTTTTTGCTACCTTGCTTAGTTGTTAGAACTTTGGCCATGATATGCAAATGAGAAGTTTTGGAAAGACCACTAAAATTGAGTAAACTGGTCATTGAGTGAAATGTCATTTTGAGTGAAATGTGAATTTAGTGAAACTTCCTATTGAGTGAAAAATCTTTTGGGTAAAATGTACAAGTGAGTGAAACATTTTTGAGTGAAATCTCTGCACATTGTTAGTAATGAATTATGTACTAATGAATTTAATTGCTAAAAATTAAGTTTGAAGTAAAATGTTGATCAGTAATTTCTAAGAAGAGAGAGACATATCCCAAAATGAAAAAATTATGATATTGTCAAAAGGTGGAAATAAGATGCAAAACTTTATAGGTTAAGGAATAATTGAAAATTAATGTATTAATGGGAAAGACTTATCAAATAAACTGTGTTTCATGTATCTATGAAAATGCATTGTTGCAGAATAGAACTCTCAATAAATATTTTTACATATTTATTGTAACATCCTCTACAAGGCATTGTCATCTGTTTCTCCTTGTTATTTCATTATAACTGTAGGGTACTTGTGAGTAGGGATGTGCAAATTTTATACAGCTTTACTTCTGCATCTTTAGTTTGATTAACTTTAATAAATAGACATCACTATTTAGGTGATGAAGCCTCACAGCTTGTATTCATTTGGATGATGCTACATTATATCATGATTTTATGTTGATTTCAGATTCAAATTTAACAGAAACAAATTTAACAAATCATTGATTGATCATAATAACACATTATAGATTGCTTTTCAAATCAAATTTATTATTGTGAAACTTAATTTTTAAGAAATAATTCCATTAGTACCTAATTCTTTAGGACATAACACCCTTTATATTGGTTTTATATCACTTCCCCCAGGGGGTGTCTGGCAGTTACTAATAAAGGCTGTTATCCAAAATTTTTGAAATACCATAATTTTGAAAACATATAAGTTGGGACACGTTTTTTAAGTTGTAGTTATTTTGGAATGGAATTTAGAAATTTAAGCCATAGGAATAAATTAATTATTGTGGAAATTATATTTATCAAAAAATTAAAATTTATTTCATTTTAGTTTGAAGAACATGATTTGGTACTTCCAGTGCAGGTGATTTCAAATAGCTCACCTGTGGGTGTGGACTGTCATGTACAATCAATAGACTTCAATAGACTGTTTTTTTAATGTTTGTTTGTTATTTAGCAAACAGAAGTGTTGTGGTGACACACCTATAGTATATATAGGAGAAAGTCAGTTCAATTTTGACCTGTTTGCTAATTCACTTTTATTTCACACATGGATAATTATGCTTATTATATTTGTAATTAACATAGATTCATGGTGTAAGGTAAACACAGCCATATATTAGATGGAAAAATGTAGGTTTGAATCCTACCAAGTCTATCAGTTATGGGAATAACTATTATATATTATATAGGATTCCTGGTTGCCAGATATAAATCTTATTATCCAATCAAAGGCGGGGTATCATAGATTCATTGATGCCAGGCAAATATGAAGTTAACATAAATTTAATCTTAATTATATGAATTAAAAGAAATGAAAACAGACAAGAGTTATTTTAAAAGTTGGAGCCTTTGAAGTTTAAATTAATAATTCATATATATATATATATATATAGTTATACTGACCACTGTGGACAAAACTGGACCTTCGTTTGACCACTGTGTACAACCAAATTTTGATAATAACTGCACAAAAGGTCTGAAAGGACAATAAATTATTGGTCCATGACCAAGTTTCATGTAAATTATTGGTCATATATGCATAAAAAGACATATCCCAGTAACTATTCTTATCCCATCATGTTTACCTGTGATCCCATGGGATACCTTTCATTTGGAAACGGAATTTTGAAAATAATTATGAAGATTTTTTGGAATCTGAGGTCCCACGTTCTTCTTTTAGGATCCCAGACCCATCTTGGTACCAAGTGTGTTGAAATTTTAATTTCCTGAGCATTGAAACTACTAAATCCAATGGGAATAGTGGGTCATGTAGCACTACAAAGTGGAAATTCCTAAAATTGCCAACAGAAAATCGGCTGATGGGGCTAAAAGCCTCAAACTTCACATAGATATGCTCAACATGGATAGAATTATCACTGTATAGTCAAAGTCCACATAACTCAAAATTTGCGAATTTCAGAAGTGAAATACCCCTACATGCAAGCAAAAAGTACCCAATGGTTGACAAAAATTATTATTTGGACCAGTGTATATGCTTTTCAATGTACACAGTAGTTGCTATACCTATATATATATATATATATATATAAATTACAGACTGCCTATATTTTTAAGGTAACTATGTGAAAACCTTAGCAAAGTTAGCAAATTCCTAAATATAACTTCCCTATAAAAATTTTTCTTTTGTGCTAGATTATTTTTTGAAAAATGTTTACTTCAACTTGAGGTTGATCAGTATAATGATTCTAATTTCTAATTCCTAATTCAATAATTCATTCCTAGTAAATATGTCCTGAATTGACTATAATACTTAATTTATTAAAACACCTCTGAGGATAGCTTTTCTTAAAATTTGAAATTGTATTTAAAGGTCATTTAATTTGTAACAATTTAATATTAAAAATTTCTTTAAATTTGTTGTACATTTCGAAATTTTTAAATTTCAAAAATTTTGACCAGAACCCTCTTAAAGGCATTTAGTAATAAATAATATGGTAGCGGCCTTGTGATTGGTATGTGTCAAATAGTTACAATATAAAATTGAGTACATTCAGTCAAAAAATGGTAACTCTAAAAATCATGCCCCGAGCTTTTTGATTGGTTGAGAATAAAATATGGTGGCACTCTTGTTTTACTTCTAGTTCTAGTTAATAGCCTAAGCTTTTCTAAAGAAATCTAATTTATATAATATATGACTGCACCTTGAATTTTAGCCAGGTAGTTTTTCAAGTTTATACACCATAGTGAAATTCTATAGATGGCTATTTTCAGGTTAATAAGTAATGGATCAGATAAATTAATATGAATATTNAGATTATTTTTTGAAAAATGTTTACTTCAACTTGAGGTTGATCAGTATAATGATTCTAATTTCTAATTCCTAATTCAATAATTCATTCCTAGTAAATATGTCCTGAATTGACTATAATACTTAATTTATTAAAACACCTCTGAGGATAGCTTTTCTTAAAATTTGAAATTGTATTTAAAGGTCATTTAATTTGTAACAATTTAATATTAAAAATTTCTTTAAATTTGTTGTACATTTCGAAATTTTTAAATTTCAAAAATTTTGACCAGAACCCTCTTAAAGGCATTTAGTAATAAATAATATGGTAGCGGCCTTGTGATTGGTATGTGTCAAATAGTTACAATATAAAATTGAGTACATTCAGTCAAAAAATGGTAACTCTAAAAATCATGCCCCGAGCTTTTTGATTGGTTGAGAATAAAATATGGTGGCACTCTTGTTTTACTTCTAGTTCTAGTTAATAGCCTAAGCTTTTCTAAAGAAATCTAATTTATATAATATATGACTGCACCTTGAATTTTAGCCAGGTAGTTTTTCAAGTTTATACACCATAGTGAAATTCTATAGATGGCTATTTTCAGGTTAATAAGTAATGGATCAGATAAATTAATATGAATATTGCTAATTGGAATTCAATATTACCATTTCAAAAAACAATATTNCTCTAAATCAAAATTTTTGTTACATTTCTTTTTGCTTTTTAACAGCATATATAGTAGTTTCTTCATAGAATTAGCACTGCTAAAGTTAATGGAACTTGATTTTCTTATATAAAGCTGTATAATTTTGCTTATAAATAATGTAGGGTATATTGAAGCTTGATTTTCTCATGCAAAATGCTACCCCTTCAGGTAATATTTCCACCTGATTTTCAAGTTTAAAATGTGCTTCTTCACCCAGTTTGTTCTTATTGCTTGCTCCTGTGCTGCCATTATCAGTGCTTCTGTTTCTCTCTTCAGTCCTGCCTTCTTTAACCACTTGTTGCTCTCTTCTCTGTCACGCTTTTCTGTGTTCCTCCAGTATTCTCCATGCATTGCTTTCTGCCTATACCTTGTTTGTCTCTCTGATTCCATCCTACTCTGGTATACCTTCTTTCCTTCATTCTCAGTTCTTATCTTCCTTAACTCCTTAGTGACCTCTAGTAGGGATCCTCTAGGTTGCTCTTCTACATATTCCTTTAGCCCTAGTGCTTCTGCTTCTACAGTTTCCTCCACACTTAGTAGCCCTTTCCCTCCCTTATGCCTTGGCATGTACAGCCTATCTACATCTCCATTTAGGTTGAATGCTCTCTCTGCTGCTAGTATCTTCCTTGTCTCCCTGTCTAATTCCCTCAGTTCATTCTTGTTCCACCTAACTATTCCTGC
>CABFPE010000833.1:55739-71881 GCA_900660155.1 Hofstenia miamia
ACAAAATCTCTGCCTGCTTAGTGGACCAAAGCCTTCATTGTTTGGAATTAATGTAGCCAAGCGTTTATTCAGTGAACAAGAGTTACGTACTGGAATAATCACTCCAAAGCGTTCAGCGACAAAGCGATTAACTCTTTCTCCAGAACGAACGAAAATTCTAAAGGGTACAATTTTTTAAACGTTTAGTTGAAATTTTCAAATGAGCCTAGATGCGATTGAAAGCCGCTTTCCGGGAGGTTTTGAGGAGGCTCGCCATGCAGTCAACCAGTTTGGGCTAGATCTTTTAAGGAGGCGATCTCTGAGCAATAGCTTTCCTATAAGAAATGAGGTAAATATTTTTGCATAGAGATTTAAAATAAATTTCAGGAAATTAAATAGTTAATTAAAATATGTCATTGTCATTTATATATGTATATATATATATANAATATCCAGTTTTTGCAATGGCCACCAAGTTCTGCTGATCTTTCTCCAATCGAAAACGTGTGGCAGATATTGAAAAATGACGTTGAGAAGAAAAATCCGAAAAATATATCCGATTTAAAAGAAAAAATCCAAGAAAGTCAACACATTTTGACATCTGAAATGAAGTCCAATTTAATGAAATCAGTTTCAGTTCGTTTGAATGAAGTTATTTCTACAAGAGGAAAAAAAATTAGACTTTGATGCTTTTTACTTATAGTCCTTTAATGTATCTTTAAAATCTTACCTTTCTTGAGTTGTTACGTTCAGTAGTTCAAAAGTAATATGCCTTTTTTCTAGTCTCATTTTTTTTGCAGTCAACTATAGTTAGGTTAATGGAATATTATTTTCAGCTGCAATCATGTCGACAGTTTATGTTGCAATTATAGATCATATTTTGCACATTACGTATTTTTTGATGTTCATTGTCAAATTGAAAAGTAACCTAATTTGTGTTATTAAACATATACATTTATTTCAAAAATCCAAGAAGTTATACAAAAGTTTTGTTGCATTTGAAAATTACTTAATTTTGGTTTGCATACAGAATGAAAATTACAAATTCTACTTTCAAAAACTACTTTAATTTCTGATTGACGCTGTCTTGTCTATAATAATTCTGTCAAAGTTCTTGTTTCTAACAAAAATCAGGCATGAGGCTCGCCATGTTCTTGATTTATTGGACAATTAGGAACGGATTTTTATGAAAAAATTAGTAGCTCTTTGCTTTTATACATGCTAAAAAATTTTTTGTTTAGGAAGACGAATAAAAGAATAACAACTTCACTTTTTGTTTATGGAACTTTTATTAATTTTGTAGTGTTATTATTTTCTCCTATTTTTGTAATTTAATATGTAGAGTCTCATTTTGCATTTATTATATGTATTTAATATGATTGATTTTTTTAGGTCTAAGGAAGATCAAATTATCTTCAAATTTTTGCATGTACATCAAAGTGTATTACTTCTAAATGTGAAATTTAGTTACCAGAATTAAATTCATGTAGGATCTGTTCGTTTTTAAGACTACATTTTAAACTTGCTAAGTTCTTAAACAAGCTGAATAACCTGCGTATTAAACTGCTGCTAAGTTTTCGCAAGTTATATATATATATAATAATAATAATAATAGAAACGAAGGCAGTAATAGGCGTTCAATAAAAGAGCTGCGCCCGACCTCAACCGACTCAAAGAAACAAAAATTTTCATGAATATCAAAAAAAAATTCGAAATGTGGCATTTTCTCCATTGCCCGGCGTAGCCTTCTCTCTGAGTGTATCAGACTCGCCCGAAATTCAAATTAATATTTGAAGCAGCGTCACAGCCAAGGTTAAGAGATGAAAAAGGATTTGTCGTAGTTTATTGAAGCATTCAATAGTGGGATAAATCAAGTGAATCGGCGTATGCTCCAAGAAATAACCTGATACACGTACAATATCAAAATAATACAAATCTTGATAACCTTCAGCTTAACTACGACTGTTTCTAGTGGTGCCTAAACAAAATATTATGCTTCCAAACCGAATTCACTTTTTATATTGAAAGCATAAATTTACGTTATTCGCAACCATTGGTATCTTCTGTCAAACATCTGATATTATGATGGCAGACCTCAATATATTACAATGATCACAGCTTTTACATAAGGTATCTATGGCAGAACCAAATTTACCCTTAGTGATTATGATTACTTGCTACATCTTGTTTTCTAGAGCAAATTCTACTTAATGCTAACAGAATTACGAAACATTTGTAAGCTTTTTTCAAAGTTGGGCATAGGATACTCGACTCTACCCGACCCTTTGTGGGGTATTGGGAGGGTTAGAGAATAATATTTAAAGCGAATATAACCAGAGGCACTAGGCCTATATAGCCTGATTTTAGTTCATGCAAGCCTTGCTTGAAGCAAGAGAACTTAGTCAATGGACAAGTACACTAAATTACTATGACATGCTTTACAGGCAGAAAAGAAATTCACTGTAGGGCATCTGTAAAAAAATAGAAAGTTAAGAAAAAAATATGTATTTTGAGCTATAGCGTGTTTAACATTAAAATTTTGTTTCATTACGAATCAATTTTATGTAGAAAAATTGTTGCTGCGTTTTCAAATAAAATAAAACCTAAAATTTTGACTCAAAATCGAATTGAACCCAACCAAAAAAGAAGAAAGGTAGAAATTCGCCATCAAGTATTCTTAAGTGAAGGACGGGAATAGAGAGTGTGCTTATGAAGGGGCAGGACGGATTAAAAAATGGCGAAATAGGATGTGGCTGATCAACCCAAGGAGGAGGGCATGGCATCGTGTCCCCCCCTGGTTTCGCCACTGCATGGGTGTGCTTAGCGCCTCTTAAGAATGTTCCCCGTATAACCATTATTTGTAACAAAAAATTCTAGGGCGCCGCAGACATCGATAGTGTTGTTGTACATGAGGCACCAAAATATATTTTTTTCAGATTACAATACTTTTCAATACAATAAATATATTTATTTTTTAGGATTTAAAATACAATATATTTTTTCGGAAAAATATTTAAATACAATATTGACAATTGCAATACATGAAAATTTATTTTTTGTATATTTTGATAATACTAGAGCTCTGTGACTCGGGTCAGTTTCTTTAAATTCTAGTCTGTTCGGATTTCGAATTTCGAGTATTGTCTAACCACGTAGGCCTAGGAATATCATAATTGTAAAGTCACCAATAGTAATAAACTGTTTTCCAAACTTGAAAAAAATATTTTAGCACCTACATTTGGAATTGATAATTATTGTATTTTATATAGATTAACCAATCAGTGTTGATGTTATTAAACTAAAGAATGAAACTTTATCAAATATCACTTGAATAAAGTGTGAAGTTTGTTTATCAAATTAAAATTGCAACCCTGCTAAAGAAGTGTTAATCTAACTTAAAAAGAATCCAATCAGAAGGGAGAGGCTAACACTATAATATCAATATATTCTAACATCTTGATATTAGTAACGCTCATTCAATAGACAATATGTTCAACCCCATTGACTTTGAAAGAGATTTTTGTAGAAAGGTTTTTTAATTAGAAAAAGATATTATTATTTTTAATTAAGCAAACATACACTACAATATTCGTTTTTAATCAACAAAACTCGACCCGACTAGAAATTTTGAGTACTTGCAGGGCCTAGATAATAATCTTAATGCAATGCGCCATATCATGGTAACAAATTGCAATATTGTCATGTGAGCACAAAATAAGTATGTTTTCTAAAATTTTATTTGACTAGAATACAATGACTGGACCACTATTATTATGCTTTTGTATTCTAATAGGACAGCATATGATCAATGAATTCCTAAATTCATTGGTTGCATTGCTATTCATGTGCTTTAGTTGAGCCTTCACAGCAATTCCGTCATGATATGATATACATATATGTGTGTGGTGTCATATTTGGCAGAATTTCGAATAGATAAATTTTTGGATAGTTGGTGTCATTTTATGACACTATATTATCAGTATTTCTATGATATTTTGTATGCGAAAACTTAATAAACTATGCTAAGATTTTCCTTTCTCGACGAGTTCTAATTTTCCAGCTAAAACAATTTACTCAGATGAATGTGAATTTAGTTACAAATTATTGATCACAATCACAATAAATATGTTCTAAGGGAAATTTTCTTCCTCAATGCTTATGCGTCTTTGAGTTAGAATCTCACAATATTTGTTGGAAGATCTCCCTAAACTAACACCAGGGAATATTCTTGTGGCAGCACAATGAATTGATTCCACTCCCATAGATCTCCTACTAACACAGCATTGAAAACTTCCAATAGAACACCCATGAATATATAATATGAATTGCTGTATTTTTTACCTACACTGCATTGCATACCATATTTTTTTAATTAAGAGTTCGTTCAGATGGGCAAAGTGCCGTTGAGTGGGTTAATGCGGAAATCGTAAGTCCAGCTGAGGTAGTTCAGGAACTGTTTCTAAAGCTTGTGTGGTTAGATAAGATCTTGCTATTTATTAATTTTTTTGTAAAGGGAATTCTTCCAATATGATAGTATATAAACGTTTCATCATAACGAAATCCCGGTGCATCTTGCATATCTTTCTTATGTTTTGATTGAGAACAAGATAGTACATCGCTTGTAATCAAACAGTTTTCATCTTCGGAGTTTGAATATAAAAAGCTACAAATAATTGGATTCTTCGGTGTGTTGCGTATTGCGTATGTTGAAATTTTAGTGATGAGGCTCCTTCTAATATGCATAAGTTCTAAGAAATGCATTTACGCACTTTGATGAGTTTCAAAATTTGTTAACCCTACACAAAAAAGTATTGTATGAAAAAATATAATCATCTGCTCCCAGGATTTCAAAAACTCTACCAATCCCCTTTACAAACATTTTTTCTTGAATCGACGGGAATGTTCCCGCAAGGCTAAGAGGTGAACATACTTTAGAGCTGAAAATTCACCTAGAAATAAACAAATATAGAGATTTCCAGTATTGAGAGTAGTATTGATCGACTATAGGATCTTGTATTTTAGCTTCATTGTTGTCCAAAACTTCTACAAATACAACCAATGCATTTGTTTTGTAATAATAATTCCAATTTTTCTGCGTTTTCTTTGAAATTATGTATTTTTCTGGTTTTACCAGGCCTTAATAATCACATAAAGCAAATTTGTACATTATACTTAAATAAATATTATATGAAATCAAAGACATAAAATGTATGTTGCAAAAAAATTTGAACTAACAAACTCAAAATTAGATTGGAATTTGATTGGATTCCAATTGGACAATTCTAGAATTTTGTATTGGATTGGATTGGACAGAAAAATCTTTGCAATGAACAAGCCAGTATTTTGCAGCGGTTCTGATTGAAAAGTGTTTGTTAATGATTAATGATTATTTCGATTCCGAGCAATGTTTATTGTGCACACTAATAAAACGCGATAGTTTAGCACTTTAAACATTTACAGTATAACAGTTAACATTAAGATAACCAATCACGTTAATTCTTGATAATGTGACAACGGAGAGTATTTTAAGAGACATATTTCTCTACCATGTTTTGCGGATAACATTTGCGTATAATGAGCAGCAATCTTAAAATTGATGTTAAAGATTGGCATGATAAAGTTAGCAGTGCTAAAAATTATGAAGAATTAACGAAGATTTACACCGATACTGCCGAACAATATGATGATATCGTTACTGAGTTGGAGTTAGATGAGAAAAAGCAACGATTTTCTGAATTCTGTGGCGCTTTACTTAAGCCTGAGCATCACATTTTAGATGTTGGTGCCGGCACTGGAAACTTAGCAATGCGGCTTCAAAAGTTTAACTGTACTAACATTGACGGGATGGAACCGGTAAAGGAGTTTGCTAACATTGCATTAAAACGAAAATTATACAATAAAATTTTTCCTGAAGTGATTTCTCACACATCCCCATGTTCTATTGCAAGTAACACATACGATGCAGCAGTGTGTTCGGGAGTGGTCGTTCCAGCACATTTAGAAGCGAAAGATTTGGATGAATTGCTGCGAGTCGTTAAAGTTGGTGGTTATGTGATGTTTTATTATACCAGTACTTGGGAAGGTTATGAAGAGTTTTGTAATGGTGTGACTGAAAAACTAAACCAGCTAGAAAATTCAGGAAAGATTGTTTTACTCAGTGAAAAATTCGAGGAATCACCAAAGGTAAACCTTACCTCAAGGCTTGTAGCTTATTCAAAACTTAAATAAAAATTCAATTGGGCATTGTTTCAAGTTTTATACAAACTTTGTAACACATTTACATATATAATACAAACATAATGTAAAAAGGCATTATAGCCTATTTAGTAAACAAATATATATATATATATATATATATATATATACTGTATATATATATATATATAACAAAAGTGTTTGACTAAAATTTCATGTACTTGAAATTTTTATTTGTATGTACAGTAATGCCTCGATATCTCGCCACCATCTGTCCCACTGAAATTATTGGCGAGAAGCCAGGGTAGCAAGATAGGGAGGGAGTAAAATAAAGGGAGTAAAAGATAGGGAGGGATGAACATAAATTTACAAATCCATTATCATTTGCATCTATTTGGATAACACATCATATTTATGTAAAGATGATTTGCAAGTATATTTGCATAAATGCAGATGTTGGTAACAAAAATGAAAATTGAATATGCGATAAGATGCAAATCATGAATAAATATATTAGAAACATAACGAAACAAAATCAAAAAATCATTTAACAAATCATTGGCGAGTGAAAAAATCCATTATTAATGATTGTTTTAGAGAAGAAGAAGAACCGAGGCAACTAATTCGACTTTTTATATAGCAGTCTTTCGACATCATCACTTGTAATCGTATCTGATATTCTGATAGGACGACAAATTGACTAATCAAATGAATTTGTTTGCAAATTAGATGACATTATTCGACGAGACGACATAGCGAGGGAAAATTAAACACACTCAAATAGGATTCGGTCTCAAATTGACTTGGCGAGGGTGGCGACATAATGAGGTATATAACATGATAGGAAATCCGCCTGGTCCATTTAGCCGCGCTCTGAAAACCATCGTTGACGCGAATGGCAATTCCAATTATACGCATAGCAAACTAGTAGCGCCATTTCTAGCGCTCAGCAAAGAAGAACTGCTATCGCTGCATACATTCTTCAGAGAGTACTCGAACATGTTTACAACGTCATCCACATCTACGCATTCACACGAATCACAACATCCGGAAAAAACATCTCGTAATCCGATTACATCCTGTAGCTCGTCTCGCCCTCCTAGGAAGCCACGTAAGATTAAAACCGGTACAAATATTTTAGTGTTAGGTAGTTCTATGTTTAGGAAATTGTGATCGAAAAATTTAATTAAAAACCAGGAAGTCACAGTTTACTCATATCCAGGAGCATGTATTTCTGAATTACAATACGCGCTTGAATTATATCCCAAACACAAATCAAAACTGTCTTTGTACAAATCGGACGAAACGACATACTAAAGTACGAAATTACGAAGCTAAGTATTCAAACCTTATTAAAGTTATTAGGCACAAGTTTAATCCTACATGACTTTTCTTCACGAACTTCCTCCTTTCTGCAATAGGTTACTTCAGAGTAACTACGAAATAGTTAAAGTGAACAAAATTATTTTTAACTTGTCTCAAAAATTAAACTTTTCATTATTAAACCTATTCACAAATTTTTGTTTAGGTTCTAAGGTCGTCAATAGCAATCTTCTATCAAAAGATGGAATTCATTTTTCACGTAACGGAATGTCAAAATTCGTAGTTACTATCAAATCGCTTTTTGAGACGCCATCGCAACGTTAAGCGCCGCTTTTCAAACACACGCCGTCAAAGACTGCGGTCTACAAAAACTTCGCCCCTCGTTACTTGCCACCGTGAAATCCGTTACATCATTCGTCCAGGGTACATCAATCATACGCCCTGCGCTCTGTAACACCGCATTGCCTTTCTACATCGATGTGGTACACAACTTCAGATACTAATGCTACTTGATCAATTTCTATCTGGAATTTTTTGTTCTATGGCTTTTTTAATTATGTCTTATTATTTATTTTATTTTGGTTTTATTACGCCCAGGGTACGGAAAAATTACTATAAACTTAAATTTAATTCTGTTCTCAAATCAAAATTATTACTCTTTACTTTTATTTTCCTTATTTTGACTTCTAAATCTAATGAGTATGATTTACTGTTACCGACACAGTCTTATTTCAATACATATCGATCAACTATTTGTTATTCAACAACAGTTTTAAGTATGTCATCCAGGCGCACATATACTATTAAAATCAATTTTAAAAAGTCGTTCTTTATATCTCTTATAATTTTCCTGTTTTTAGCGGTAAATGGCATTGAAAGTAATGCCAGTCCGATCTTAAATTTTGAATCATAAATCAAAAAATTGAATACCGGCTCAGATATAGTGAATTATGTACATTTAAATTTTCAGAATCTAAGCATTACAAATTTCGAATATAGGGAATTCATTTCAAGCTCTAAACATTATTTAAATCTCGCAGTTTCCGAAACTTGGTTAAAAAACGAAGATCTAGATAGCTCATAGACTGTTAATGAAACTTATGCACTATTTAGAAGGGATAGAATTTTGAACAAAGCGTTAGGACAATACAAAGGTGGAGGTGTATTATTTTTAATCACAAAATCATTTAATGCCAAGATACGCAACGATATTAAGGTAATAACGAATCAAATTTTGATAGTTTATGGATTGAAATTAATAATCCAATCAAAAATTCACGTTTTAAAAAGCAGTTATTGAAAGTATCATACTGTCCGCATATGAAGTTCTCTAACTCTTTTATTCAACCGCTAGAAGACGAATTATCACTTGCTTGTTCTGAAAATAAAGACTTAGTACTTTTCGGGGATTGGAACCTAAATTATTTTAATGCTAATGACTAATGTAAAATGGATCTGTTTCTGAACACATTTAATTTGGTATTGGCCAATAAAACATTACCTACTAGAATGACATCATCGAGCAGAACAATAATTGACTACATTGTACTAGTTGAGAACAACAATCTATATTGTGAGTATACTACTTCTGAATGCCCATTCTCTGACCATTGCTTTACATCTATCAAATTTCAAAGGTCTCATTCAGCTCCAAAAATAACATGAAATGGATTAAAACTCGTGAAAAATGTATTGAAAATATTAATAATTTTAAATTATCCCTCTCATCAGAAATTGGTTTCCTGTATATTCTTCATCAAATTTAAATGAAATGCTGGAAAACATTGTAAAAATTTTTGAATTTTATCTTAGCAGATTTTGCACTGAAAAGAAAATAATGGTTAAATCCAGTACAAACTCCAAAGCAAACAATACTTTTTCGAATAAACCTTGGATAACTGAAACTTGCAAAGCAAGTATAAACGTATAAACATTTTATGATTTCCCGAACCAGCAAGAATTTTGCCGCACATAAAAAGGCTAGAAATGCATCGAATATTGAAACTCGTAAGGCATTCAACGAATTCGTTAGAATGAATATGGGCGCCTTCCAAGTGAACGTCCAAAATGGAAGCTAATATACAAGAAATCACAAATTATAAGCGATCAAAATCAAACTCTATTGATGTAATAAAAGATCAGCAAAGAAACAATCTTTCTGACAATTTAGAAATATCTAATGAATTAAATAAGACAATGGGCCCCTCGTTAAGTACGAAAACGGTGCACGCAAAATTTTTACACCCGAATTTTCTTTCGGCTTCTCAACTAGTTAAGAAATTATTAAGTCAATCAATAAGCTTAAATCCAACAAATCAAGCGGTCCCTCAAGCATTCCCTCATGGGCCCTTAAAATTAATGCAGACATCATTGCAAATCAATTAAATTTTATCTTTAATGAAGGCATAAAATTGAATTACTTCCCGGATAATTTAAAACTTGCTCACATTACTCCTATTTTTAAGAAACTCGATCCATCATTTGCCACTAATTATCGGCCAATCTCAATTACTTCTCCAATAAGCAAAATATTCGAAGGATTATTTCATAATCAAATAACTGAACATTTAAAAAGTATTATCAAACACGCAATTTGGATTTCGCAACAACTGATATCACTATTAAACGCTACTGAAACTCGTAGAGCATCACTTGATTCTAATAAATTTGTAGATATAACTTGTTTAGACAAAAGCCTTTGATTCGATTAATCATAACCTTCTAATTGAAAAACTATCTTACCTAGGATTTTCTAGTAATAGTAAGCAATTGATAACTACATGTAGTTATCTCAATCAAAGATTCCAAGGAGTTAAATTAAATGATATTTTTTTCAGAATGGCTACAGGTTTACAATGGGGTGCCTCAAGGTACGATTCTAGGTCCTCTTCTTTTTAGTATTTGTGTAAATGACATGCATTATATAACTAATTGCAATTTAATCCAATATGCCGATGACACTTGCATTTCAGCGATAATTCATCAATGCAACTAGCAGCGGAATCTATAGAATTGAATTGTAACAAATTGTCAAAATACTTTTGCATGCACAAGTTGAATATTAATGAAGCTAAAACAGAATTTTGTATTTTGCAGCCGAATAAAAGCAATTAAGATGTTTCTGCAGTGACTTTAAATGTAAATAATATTATTGTTCCTATTGTGGACACTTTCAAGTAACTAGGAGTAACTATTGACTCAAAGCTTAAATTCAACTCTCACATCGATTTAATAGTTAGAAAATTAGCTATAGGTATAAAAAATATGACTCTAGTAGTTATAGGCAATTACCACCTTGTGCCATAATTCAATTCTTCCATGCTTTCATCATGAGTCACCTTAATTACGCAAACATTTTATTTACTGACCTAATCAAAGTGCTTTATAAAAAACTTGATATTCAATTAAGATTCAAAGTGCTTTATAAAAAACTTGATATTCAATTAAGATGGGCATTAAATATCGCAAGGAAAAACTCACCGAAAACCAAACAGTACATTAGGTCAATTCTCTTTTCAAAACAACTGGTTATATTGAATACTCTTCTGACATTCTTCAAGCTAATCAGAAACCTACCACCTTATAATACGATTAAAATACAGGGATTTACTCATAAACATAATTCAAGATCAAAGTTTTTTACATGTGTTACGTATAAGAAAACGTTTTAAAGAAATCCTTCATTAGTGTCGCCATTCGAACCTGGAATTCGCTACCTAAAGAAATTAAAAATATTGAAAAATTGAAACCTTTTAAAAAGCATTTAAAAAATATATTTATGGAAAATCATGGCTAGGATACAAAGTTTATAACAATGACTATACTATAACTCGTTATTAAAATAATACTATATTAATTTATCCTTAGCCTGCAAGATATTTTTGTAATTTATGTGAATTGTATATGCGTGTTTTTGTGAATTTAATGACGCTATTCAGATAAATTATCAGTTATTTAATTGTTAACATTTACCTGAATAAAGATTCTCTTATCTCTTATTTTATTTTATCTTTATTGATGACATGCTAATAATTTTAGGCCTTTTAATTATTTTTTAAAAATAGAGTTATAACAATACTCTTATGAAATGTAATAGATATGATAAAAATAAAACTTATATTTCTTAGTATTTATTAAATTTAAAAAATTTGTAATAAATTTCAAAATATTCTCAAGCGTTGTTAGCTTGGTATAATAATAGTAGAGCTGAGGAGTTAGGTGACACTGAGGGATTCAAAAACAATGCTTTATTATAACTACAGCGTTTGACAATCTTCAAGAGAAGTACCACCTTACATTTGTGACTGTTCAATATTTAAAAATATATTTCTCTTGTAACTTTATCCACATCGTCCGTTTCTCTGACTATCAGTATAACGCATATTCTTGCTGCCTTCGCAAGTTTGTAATAAATTTTAATTTTGCATTATTTTCCGATTGCAAATCTTTTCTCTTCATAATATATAGATTGTCATAAAGTTGATATAATCCAAGTTAATCAACTCGATTTTCTTAATATCGTGATTCATAGCTAAGAATTGATTTATATTATCTAGCTAAAAGTTAACCTTCAAATTATATCTGCACAGTTCTTCTCCAATAATATCCAGACATATCTTCTTTTATGTCATTATCGTAGAAGATCAAAGCATTGCATTTAGGTCTTCGTTCTGCATCAATAACGAACGGAATTATTGTATCACCAACTTGCTTCATATTCCTACCCACACCAGTAGGGGCGTACGCAGGATTTTCTGACGAGGGCATCTTTGTGATTACCAAATGTGGGGCGAAATTTTTGAAAATATTGAGAAAATAGACCTTACAAAATGCATTTCACAGATCTTAGACTTTCTTAGAATTTTTCAATTTTTTACGATTTTTTTTGATTTATCCAGTCAGTCAAATTTGAAAACCTGACCTTGCGTATGCCACTGCACACCAACTCTTACTAGGTTGAACGATCTTACTTATTAGCTCCTGCAATGTTCTTTCATAGTTAATCTTTTCACTTTCTGGCGCCCTCCTAACTGACAATCGCATAGGTTTGTCGGAAATAGTATCAATGATATATGCATTTCTCCAGTGGCATTTCATACGCTCACAGTTCCATAATTAAAAACTTGTCGATTCTTCTCCAGAACGTCTCTCAGATCACCTAGCTCACATGGTTGAAGGTGGCTATACATGGATTTATCAAATGCTGGTGGCGTCCTTTCAGTTTGGATGGTGTTCTTATCTATATTATCGCTTATCATTTTGGCTACTCCTACTAAGCAATATAGGAGTGGCAGCGATTGCCCTTTTGTCAATTTAATGTCTCGATCCGAATTATTAATGATTAACTTTCTTGTATTTCGCCCGGATACCACACAGACATTTGCGTTAAATAGTAAGTGTTGAGTATTAATTCCTTTATAATTTTGAATTATTATGTCTCTTCACAAATGTCATCACATTAGAGCTCAACAATTCTCCAATTCTGAGGCTCTAATTTATCATCTTAGGCCAAGCTCAACGAGATGTTCCTATCAGCTAACTCCTAGAAAGGTTGGGACACAACTCTGTCATTTAAATTAATGGTCATATTTCCACAGTCTATTGCCAAGGTTCCCAACAGCTCTGCTGTTAACAGCTGCATGCTGTTACAGCAAACAAGTGCTGTTTGAAACAGCACATAAAATTAACCCATATTGACATATTATCCGTGTTGTTCACACACCATTAATGTCTTTCAATCTCCTCAACAGCCCATCAAAGACGCACACGATTTCAGACCATTGCTGTAGTCATTGATAAAGATATTACAGTCTCAAGTAGTCAAAAAACCCCATTGATAGAGTGTGATTCAACGTATCAATTATATTTTGATACTCATGAACATTCATTGATTGTCGTGATTTTGAGTTATTTCACAATTGTGTTGTGTGCTTGCATATTTGTAACTTGTCATTCTTTATCATCTTCTAAATTAGTGATCAACTTTTCCTATGGTACAATTTTCAAAACATTTACCTGGTAATACAACATTAGATTATTTGTATAGTGATGCAAACAAACGGACCACTTGTTGCAATTTTTACTACTGCGTTATTCATATCTATACTTTCTGTGTTATATGTTTTGTAGATATGTTATCAATTTTAAAATTCACCTTGAAGTTAATGATTAGTAGTTGCTTTCAATAGTTTCTTCGCAGTACATTGCTTTTCTATTAACTCTATTTAAAAACAGTGTTATTGTCGCTTATCCAATGGAGTACGCAACGCGAGTGATGGTGGAATGTCCGCACGTCAGGTTTTCAAAACTGATTTTAATTGATTATATCAAAAAATATTCGGCAAAAACATTTAGAAAGTTTTAAAAACTAAGTTGGGTAATGCATTTTTAGGGTATATTTTTTCAACATTTTCGCATGATCAAGACCATCGAAAAACCCAACGTACGCCCCTTCTCCTATCCATGCAATGCCAGAGCCTATCTACGAATTATTAAATCTATTCTATCTAAGGATTAAGTAAGAAAATACCAGCGCTGTTAACAGCTGCTATTAACAGTAAAAGGGTTTCCAATTACGTTGATAATTTCATTGAATTGGTTATTCATGAAATTTTGTTTCTATTCAATAATCTCCGCATTTGAAACATCAGATGAAAAAATAATACAAGCGATTCAAATTAAATTTTAACGCATTCTAAATAAAACATAAGTCATTCAATTTATATGAAATATCAAGCTATGACTTTATTCAAAAATGATACTAAGAAACAAAACAAACTATAAACGAATGCAATGTTTGCTTTATTATCAATACAGTAAATTATCTTCAGCCATAACTCTTGTGTAGTGCCTCTGTGCATGCTGAAAAAAATAATTGCAAGAAAAGGGCCGTTTTATATCTGATTAAATCTTCAAAAATACATATCACTTGATTCATAAGAATCATATCACTTTATTCATCTTCTACTATTTGGGCTTGCCTAACTTCATTGAGTTTCTTGCTCCTCAATTTGAAAGAGGAACAAAAATGTCAATCTGTAATAAAGGTGCACTGTAAATTTGGGCCGTTGGAATTTGGCAGTGTAGTTGTGCTCTAATGGTTGTCATGGTGGTGTTCTCATAGCCTTGAATCCACCCCCTCTTCTTTGAGTCCTTTTCCTTTGATTTCTGTTGCAGCTGTGCTGTTGCTCTCAGTGATCACATTGTTTCTCATCTCTGTGTTTCCAACCCTCCTTCCAACAATCCTTTTCATATCCTCCTTGCTGATTTTTCATCCATGCTTGAGTACTTTCATGATCAGTCTATCACTCTCTCTTGTCAACTTGGATTTCCCACTCCTCCTCATCTCCTCATCTTTGGTGACTTCAACCTTCTTAATGTTTGCTGGAATGCACTGGACTATAATAACAGTTACTTTCTTGAAAAACTTGTATTTTCTCCTACTTCCCGCTCCTCCCTCCTTAGCTTGGCTTTGTGCCCGCACCCTGATCGTATTTTGACACCTCTGTGGTTCCTGTTCTGGTTAAACTGCCTGATCAATTATTTGTTCACTTCAAACTGTATGGAATAATTCGTTTGCACATGCAAAGTTATCTAATAACTTATCTTGTTCCATACGATATTCTGAAAACCTTAGAAAATTTAAGTGATTATTGAAGCACAATTTACTTTCACAGCAAAAAATTATTGATTCATCAAAAACACTAAATATATTCAAAATGTATGAATAGCAAACTGTAGAATTGTGATTGTTGTTGTGTTTTTATTTTTAACTTTTAAATTCATATTTTGTAGGCTATGTATTTCAATAGAAATAAAGCTTATAGTTAGACTTAAACTTACTTTGTGATAAAATGGATTGATGAGGATTACTTAATCGTTGCTATTAAACCTGTGATATTGCCATCATATTACAAAAAATATGATGCATGCTGCACAACACAACTTTCAAAATATGCGTTCTGAGTCTGATCCTCTTGGCGAATTCATTTATAGTTTTGTCTTTAATTGGTATATCAGAATCTGTAAGTTTCTCATCTGTGCTGTCGCTGTAACATAAAATTATCTTCAAGGGTGGGCATGGGTTGATTATACCCTCACTCACGCTGTTGTGAGTGCAGGTTGGGTATGAGTTGTGTTATAAATGAGGGTGTGATTATGGGTTGGGTATACATAAAACATTTGCGGATAGTAATATCAACAAATATTTTCAAACTTAAAAATGAAAATAAATAAAATGTATCATCCGAGTAAAATGGCAATCATTGTAGGTACATGTAAAGTAGAGTTGTAAGGGCAATGTGTACATACCTATTATATAGGGCCTAAGTACGAATTAAGAAGATATATAGTGTGATCAAGTGATGTATAGACATTAAATATTGCCTAATTAGACACTTTTAAGCTCACCAGGGAGATCAGTATAATATTTGCAAAAATAAAAAAATGCAAGTATGATAATGGAAAACTGTGGGTTTGGGTCGGGTGCGGTTATGCATTTCAAACAATTTGCATGTGTGGGTTGGATGCATGTACAAACTCTGTGGATGAGTGGCTGAGTTGGGTGGAGAAATGTGTACCCATGTCCACCCTTAACTATCTTGGATATAGAAAATTGCAGTAATTTGATGACATGTGATACATTT
>CABFPE010000833.1:118621-142200 GCA_900660155.1 Hofstenia miamia
TAAGATAATTAACATGTAAGACTCGTAGGTCGCGATAACACTATCTGACAAGCAATGACATTCAGGAAAGCTATAACGGCAAAAACTCCTATACCTATTCGTAACCTTAGAGTACAACGTAAACTGGAGGTGGGAGACCACCATACAATTACCCTAGTTTGTATACGTTTAGCTTTCCATTTAAATATACAAAATGACCTGACAATAGAAAACTAATCCAAAGTAGATTTGCTCATCTATTATTACATCCAATGCATTATATTTATAGCACTTTTTGATAAACAATTAAACACTCAACAAGTACCTGCTATTCTTTCTTGTTGACAGTTTTCCCTCGCTTTAATATTTCTGTTAATTTTACGCAACGTCAGCTTTAATTTGACTATGCTGTTTGACCATCTTTTGTTTTGTCAAATACCGTCGAGTATAATTTTAAGTATTAACTGCACAAAACATTTTACAAACTGAATAATCAATCCTATCATGATTTACAATTAATCATTATAATCAATAATAATTTTAGTCTTTGTTTCTTCATTCTTTTCCTCTCATCCTGACCAATCATGATAGTCTTGATAGATTATGTCACAATACCTCTGTGAAAAATTGCTAGATGTGAGAAAGCTCTGCACAACAAATCCGTCTGCACAAAAACAGGTCATATACAATATGTTTTATTTCATGTGTGTAATGCTTAAGCACAGCAAATATATATTCCACCTTGTATTTGGATATTTGTGAAAATAAATTTTTTTATGCATATCTGACATATCATTTTTTATTGATTTATTAATGGTATATTTCATATGCTTGTTATTAAGTTGTGCAGATATTTCTATCTTGTTTTTGAAAATGTACATCTATTTCATGTGACTATAATGTTTAGTTTAGCAAAATATTTCTCCAATTGTATTTGGATATTGCAGAAACTGAGTTTTACATTGATCAATTATTTTCCTGTTACATGATTAAGCATTGTTACAACAAACATGTCTTAAGAACTTCATCACATGGAGTCACCATGTAATGTACACTTTTATGTTAGTACAATTTATACACAATTGCTAAAAAATTGTTGTTTTCTACCTCTTGCATATTTGTTTTTGATAAATATAATTACACTTGGAAACATGGTCTAAGGCAAATGACAAATCATTTGAAATATTTGGGCTTTGGATCTAAGAATTATTTTCCTTGAAGCATAATGTTGCATGTTTAAAATTTGTTACAACAAATGTATCTTAAGTGAAATTTCTCATCAAAAATATCAGCTGCCTAAATCCTAGAAATCAAAAAATTTCACTTTGGTCCAAACATATTGTCAAAAAAAATAATTTGTTTAATTTAGTTTTGTCAAAAATATTTTGTCACTAGATGGCGTCCAATGTAATCTGTCCATTACCACATGGCAAATAGTCATGGGTGTTACAAAACTTCAGGGTGTCCCAATGAGATGGGCTAGTGCTTATATCTTTCTACTGTGAATACTTTGACAACAAAGTTAAGTCTATTTCTGATGCTATTAGTCAATTACATTCTTCACAATTGCCTGCCCCATTCTTTCCTGTAGATTTAATGAATTTGTCATAGTTAGTGAAGCTGATCTTTTTGATTTAGTTATGAGCAGTTCTACTATTCTTACTAAGCACAGGATTGATTTTCTATTGCCAGTGATTTGTTTACATATTAATGCCTCTCTAAAGCAAGCTTACTTTCCTATTAGTTAGAAGCATGCCTGTGTTGCACCTGTCCTAAAGAAATCAAATCTGGGTAAAAACAATTTCAAAAATTACTGTAATATCCTCTACCAAGCTTTATCTCTCTTGATCCACTATTACCTTGTAACATTGACTGTGCTATTGCAGGTGAGGATTTACTCATTGTTACTGCTTGCTTAGTTTCTTCTATTACATTACATAACCATAAATAACTGTTCACTTTTTAGGTGACAAACTAAAGTGGTAACCTCTGCATCAATCTTTCAGTGGGCATCTGCCTGAAGCGGATCTCCACATCCTTTTGCAACCGGAAACTGTCACTAGTTGTTCATTCAATATTACATGTAGCCATTCCCAAAATATATTGGCTTTATTAAATAAACAAATATCAAACAACTTCCTAACTTACATTTATGATTACTACATGTAAGGTCATTATCAGTTGATTATAGGTCACTTAATTTGGATCTGAAAATATATTAATATAATCCCTAAGGTTTGGTTATCCAACCATTTGTTGAAAGTTAATTATCTAATACATGTAGTTAGAAATGCTAGTTGGCTAATTGAGAGAAAAACTCCTATACCTAACTTAAGTGCACTTTTGTGATCTGGCACTGAGACCCTTGAATCATTCCCTGTGATGGATCCAGACCACTACTAAACACTGCTTGATTAGCTCGACATCATATTAAATAATCAAACCATTAATAAGATGAAAGTAATAAGAATTCTAAGTAAAATTCTTTATCAATGCTTACAATAGTTTTAATTGTATTTATAGTAATTTGAAGAGAAGTACCTGTCAATTTAAATTTAAATGCCTGCCAAGATGGCGGCTAAAAATAATGTAAGCAACAATTTGTTGAAACTGTTTTTATTGACAGATACAATTATCTCTTTTTTGACACATGTTATTCTCTTGGTTGCAGTATACAAATCAAAGTGAAATAATCACACTTGATTTAATCATAATATTTTTTCAATCACTTCTTTTCAATCTTAGTATCTTCTGCAATGTTTGCAGCTTATTTCCGTTTTATTTTGGATGATGCTACATTACCATCCTGTTTCCTGTTTATCTTTTTTCTCTAAGTGTTCAGCAAGGTTTTCAATAAACAATTATTTACATACCTTGATGAAAATAGCCTTCTTTCTCTGATGCAAAGTGCATACCATCCTTTTCACATTTGTGAAATTGCTTTTGCCAGAGTCCAAAATCATATTCTATGCAGTGTTGACTCAGCTGGCACTGTTTGCCCTGTTATCTTACTTGATCTCAGTGCAGTGTTTGATACTATTAATCATAGTGTTTTACTTGGTTGTCTTCAAAAGTGTTTTGGTTTTTGTGGCAACACAAAATTTGCTCTCAATATGTTCATATAGCAAATGCTCACTCTTGATTGTTTAGTATATCTTCTGGAGTTCCTGAGATCCATATTGGGTCCTCTTCGTTTCATTTTATATATCTGAAATTTAATTGATGCTGATGATGTTAAACTTTATGTTGCTATGCATAACACTTATGACAGCTCTGTCACTCATCTACAGATGTGTATTACTGATATATGCAATTGGTATGCTTAAAACAATATGACATTGAATGATGCTAAATCTGACAGACTGATTGTCACTTCTGTTCAGGGCTCTTCTCCTTCTCTTGATATCTATGTTGAAGATATTTTTCTTACTCTTTTGAATGCTGCCAGAAAGTTTGGGTTCATTTTTGACTCAGCTCTCTCTTACTGTGAAGCATTTGTGAAATTGTGCTGTAATGGTATGTTTGAACTTTACACATCTGGCAAATTTTCCATTACTTAGATGTCAATACATCTAAGCATCTTGTTAGTGCATTTGTTACATCATGTATTGATGCATACAATTTACTCTTATTTGGTATTCCTACTACTCTGCTTCATAAGTTGCAGTTGTTACAGAATTCTGCTGCTCACTTTATTATTGTAGAGTCACTTGGGGAATTTTTCAGTTTTATTCCTTTATTTTATTTGTAGTTTACGTCACCATGATGTCAATTTCTTTATTTTGATATTAGGTTGCTATTGGTAGTTGCCTTCCCCTCAGTTGTGCTTATTATTTTATTGCTCAAATTGAATTTATGAGGGAACAAATAATTAAGCATGATTAAACTACGTAGACAACTCTTTTTGTAAACAAAGGCAGGTAAGAATGAAATTTTATATAAAACTGAGAATAATTGTAGAGAACTTTTAATAGATTTTATCTCCTCTCAACTGCTGTTTTATCATTGTATTTTTTTTATTTATTATATTGATATGAAAATTATTGCTGAAGATCAGGGACAATTCGGGAGTGCTTTCTCTAGCATGGGGCAACACGTAGCTTCTGGAGGCCTTTCAACTATCCAGTCCAAATTGTGGACCCATTAGGTTATGTATATGGCTAGGTATATGGAAATAATAAACCTTTCATTCATAGTTCAACATGTACATGCACTTATACAACCTAACACTGTGATGATACCATGCTGTTGGCTAGCACAAATATCTGGCAATTACAGATTATTTAATAGTGAGCTGAGAGATAACAATGAAAATGAGATCCTGTATTTTTTGATGTGAGATAGAAATTAAAAGTGAGACAAATAGAGCAGCACCAGCCATTAGGTTAAGCACTTTACTTTATTCTGGAGACTTTGCTTTGGCTGGAAGCCATACAAATTGGTCATTTTGGATTTTACCTAAAGTAGTTGGTTACTTGGATGAATTACCAATGTTACATCTGTAAGTTATAAGTTCTATGTTATTCTATTTATCCAAAGGACAAATGCAAGTGTTCAGCAAACACTCCATTCTCCCTAAATTTACTGGACAAATTGATGCTGTATCACAGTCATTCAATGAGTGGTTCTTTTTATTTGAGCTCATGATGAAGCAATATAAAAATTCACAGGAGTCAGCAGTGTCTCAGTTCCCACTCTGTCATCAGTACAATGTTTTACATGCAGAGAAAAGGGGCACCTCAAGTCTCAATGCAAGGCAAAGATACAGCTAATTGCCAATGGCAAAGGTTTCATTATAGATGAACCTAATGAGTCTTCTTGTGTCAATAACCTTGTTGATTTGGCAACTGACAACCCCACTACATTGCAGGATTTAAATTAACTGGAGTGCCGTCTCCTGTCAAATGCGCACAAAACATCTTGGTCATTACTCAGCTGATAAGATAGAATTTGATACCAGTAGAAATAAATGGAAACATACTCAATGCCACTGTTGACACTGGAGCCACTGCCTCCAACATCAGTGATGAATGCTGTTGAGATCTGTGTTTTAGCTGAGAATCTTTAGACCCATCTGGTGTCAAACTCATTGATGCTTCTGGGAATTCTCTCTCCCTCAAAGGGAAGTTATGAGATGCCTCAATTAGAATTCATGCAGAACCATTTGAGATGGATCTTTTAGTAATCAATACTTCTGATCACAAACTCCCTTATGATCTCATCCTGGGAAATGACTTCCTAGAAAGGAATTCTTGTGTAATTGATTTCAAGAATTATACAATTGCCATTAAAGATCAGGAGGCCACCCAACTTGCTACTATCCCTGAGAAGGAGATCATTTTTAACTTAAGCGAGTCTATTTTGATCAAACCAAAACACTGGACAAGAGTTGCAGTCTCCTCTGGAGATGATGTCAATGGAGATGTGATGATTGCAGGACAGCAAGGCAAATACATATGTGGAGTCTCTTTTTCACCTGACTTTTGCCAAGTGACCAATGGGAAGATGTATGTCACTGTTCTGAATGTAGCAAATTTCCCTGTCAAGATCAGAGCATCCCAGCTACAACTCATAGAGGTGCCCATTTAAAGTTGAAAACATCCCTGTCACCTGCTTGTCCATTTGCACCATAGTTCAAAACCTGGGAGAGCCGACCAGCCTGGTCAAGGTGCCTCTAGTCACTGATACCTCCCATCCTCATCTTGATCAGCAAGAAAGAAGATCTCTGGTCTCCCTTCTTCACAGCAAACATGAGGTGTTTAATTATGGAACAATAAGTTTTGGTCAGGCTGTGGGTGAAGAACATGCTATTGAGTTGAAAAGTGATCAACCTATCAGATTACCAGTTCACAGGGTGCCCGAAAATCTTAAACCAGAATATGAGAAAATCTTAAGTGACTTAATTGAAAGCAGTATTATTCAGGGAAGCAATAGCCCCTACGCTGCCCCAATGGTGTTCATCCAACAAGGCAAGAAATACAGATTATGTATTGATTTCCGGAAACTTAATGACATAATGATCAATGATGCATATCCTTTACCCAGAATTGAAGATCTTCTATATGATGCCAGCAAATACCAATTCTTTTCCTGTCTTGATTTGTGCAAAGCATATTGGCAGGTGCCAATGCGACCTTCTGACATCCCAAAGACAGCCTTCATTACTCCCTATGGTCTGTACGAGTGGAAATACATGGCGTTTGGCNCATCCTCATCTTGATCAGCAAGAAAGAAGATCTCTGGTCTCCCTTCTTCACAGCAAACATGAGGTGTTTAATTATGGAACAATAAGTTTTGGTCAGGCTGTGGGTGAAGAACATGCTATTGAGTTGAAAAGTGATCAACCTATCAGATTACCAGTTCACAGGGTGCCCGAAAATCTTAAACCAGAATATGAGAAAATCTTAAGTGACTTAATTGAAAGCAGTATTATTCAGGGAAGCAATAGCCCCTATGCTGCCCCAATGGTGTTCATCCAACAAGGCAAGAAATACAGATTATGTATTGATTTCCGGAAACTTAATGACATAATGATCAATGATGCATATCCTTTACCCAGAATTGAAGATCTTCTATATGATGCCAGCAAATACCAATTCTTTTCCTGTCTTGATTTGTGCAAAGCATATTGGCAGGTGCCAATGCGACCTTCTGACATCCCAAAGACAGCCTTCATTACTCCCTATGGTCTGTACGAGTGGAAATACATGGCGTTTGGCCTATGTAATGCGCCTGCTACTTTTCAGTGATACATAACCAAAGTACAGTGATACATAACCAAAGTACTAAAAGATAACGCCAAAATCCTCAAACCCGGCATATCAGCCTATATCAATGATATTCTAGTTGCTAGCAATACCTTTGAGGAACATCTGAATAAACTAAGTCACACACTAGATTTACTACAGTGAGCAGGCTTGAAGGTTAATGGAAACAAATGTTCTCTGTAGCAGAAGAAAGTGATCTTTCTAGGGCAAGTCATCAAGCTGGGAAAAATATCAATAAAAAACAATGCCAAGGAATTTTTAGAAAAGATTGAAATGCCATGAAGCCATTGAGACGTACAGTGATTGATGGGATTTCTCAACTATTATGGCATGTTCCTTCCAGACTTGGTGGAGAAAACCAAAACTATCTCTAACCTACTCAAAGTGGACGTGGCAAGAACAAGAAGCATTAGAGGGCATAAAAGGTGAACTCAAGAAAATACCATCCTTGAATACTCCAGATTACACCAAGGAGTTCATTGTCGACTGCGACGCTAGCACTGTAGCTATAAGTAGAATATTAAGCCAAAACATCAATGGAGTCAAAAGCCCCGTCCAATATTTCAGTAGAAAACTCTGAGCTTCTGAAAGGAATTACGGAGCGACAAATTGCGAGATGCTCACATTGGTTGAGTCACTGAGGAAATACCAATATATTATCTTGGGACGCAAATTCGTCATATGCACAGACAACAGTGCTCTTGCATGGCTCAAGAAATTTAGTGGTGACAAATCTAACATTGTAGCTAGATGGATTGAGTATCTAAATGATTTTTTGTTTTCAATCCAGCACTGCCCATTGTGGCTCCATCTAAACGCTGACTATTGGATATCCCTGCCCAGTTATGAGAGAGATCTTAAGAAACCCAATGGGGAAAAGGTTCCATTTTCCTTCATTCCTCATACTGAATATCAATTAATACCAGAGATTAATGCGGATCATAATGGCAAACCCATCCTTGCCATATTAGTCTGAGAAGAGATTTCAGAAGAGGAGATAGTGCACCATCAACACCACGATTGGATCTTAGATCAAATCATGAGGAGGTTGAAGGATCCCTACTTCCCTACTTCTCCAGAAGTGAATCACTACTTTAACCACTATAATTGGCAAACAAACAAGAATGGTTTATTGTATGTTAAGAGTAAGCACAACAACTGACTCACCATTCCTGAATATTTCAAGAGGGATCTGGTTCGCAGAGTCCATGAAAGGGGACATTTAGGCATACTACAGACTGAGAAAACTTTCAACTCCTGATATGTTACTACAGGTATAAGAGCTGCTGTCACCAACGTGATTGATAAATGTGAGAAATGCCATTTATATAACGCCAACCACTTCCCCCAAAAGAGAGCTGAGCTCGAGTCTCAGGCAGCAGAGAGTCCTAACAAACTTGTGCATGTCAACCTTGAACAATTATTGAAAGACAATGAGGGGTTTCAGTACATCCTGGTAATGGTTGACCATTTTACGAAATTCGCCCACATGATCCCCTTAAGTAGTGCAATGGCAGAGAAAGTAGCAGAAAAGATAGTTAAGGAGTGGGTATTGAAGTATAGACCCATATGCAAGTTAGTCTCTGACAGAGGCTGTCAGTTTGAGAGCAATCTCTTATGGGCATTAATGCAAGAATTGGAAATCATTCACAAACTGACCACTGCCATCAAGCAAATGGTTTAGTGGAACAATTAAATCAAACCCTTATAAAGTTAGTTAGAGTGGCCTTATCACGTGCTGCTGGAAAACAATGGAGACATGTTATTGAATGTGTGGAATATTTTTTATAATACCTCTGTTCATATGACTACAGGCGTAAGCCCTTTTAAAGCAATGTTTGGTCGTGAAGCAGCCACATCTTTAACAATGATGTTCTTAAAATATGCAGAGAATAGTATGGAGCTTTACGTTAACTGATTAATTCAGGATATGCAACAAATCCACCTGACAATCTGCCACAACACGAATCAGTCTAGCATATGGCAGAAAAAGACATTTAACAAGAAGCTGTATGGAGAGCCACATAAACGTGGCAACTGAGTTTTTGCTTATCTCCCTTGTGTGACTACAGACAGTAGTCAAGTATGTAAACTTGCTACGATTGGCAAGGTCCTTTCACTATCAAAAAGGTGCTTGACCATAACACTTATACTTTAAATAATGGTAAAACAGTACACTTTCAGCAGCTCAAACAAGCAATAAAAGATATAGAAAATGTCATAATAGATGATAACAACAAATTTACATTAGTAGATAGCGGTGTCGATATATATATGAAATGTATGACAATTTAACTAGTTTTTCTGAGGATGATTTTTCTGACACCAAGTATAACTATGATAATATTACATCTGACAACTTAGAATCATGCACGCTCCCCCAAAGAAGGGTGAGAACTAGCCACGCTTACAATCCCAACATTTGGGATTTAAATCTTATTACTCCATTTAGCACTGCATATGAACAGTCAAAAAAGAGAGTTGCCAGCTTCACCATCCTGCCATTGAGTGAGAATGAAGATGGAAGGTAGCTGTACTAGTTGAGAAGCCTAATCTAGGCGAGGGAGACACATATCTCCACTTGTTGAGGCACATGCAAGTAAAAGAAGACGCCATGATGGTGCTGAGGAGAATCTGATTCTGTGTGGGTGACACATAGCTCCACAATTTGAAGAGGAGACAGCAACCCCAATGACGCCCTCAACATCTCGTGAAATGAATTGCTCAATAGATGCAATTCCATTTGTGATAGATGCTTCTCATCAGCTGAAAGTCAATACTATCATTTGCTATGACTTGAGAATGATGGAGGGGCTCAGTCGCCTTTATTGGCGCAGCACTGTACATACGTTTTTCAATGATGACTTCAACATTTATAATTTATGTCAGTTTTTGAATAGTGGAAAAACCATCTATAGTTTTAAATGTGTGAATATTGACTTCAACAACCTGCTACTAATTTACTTCCTGAGGGTACATGAGATTCAGATGGAAGCTATTATGGAACAGGTAGAGATAGCATATCACATAGCTAAGGTAGAGGGCATACGCCTCATGATGTTATTAAGGGATGAGTATGAGGACACAGTGCCAGAACCCATTGAAAATCTGCATTTACATATGGAAAACTTCTTGATTCTGTCCAAAGATGATTATCTTCCTCTATCACCACATGCCATGAGCCACCTACCTGTAACTAGGCTCCTCTACACAGATTTGTTACTATGCCAATGAGTACCCTTTCACCAATTGGCTGTTGACCAAAAACTCATTATTGATGTCATACTCCAGGCAAAAACCTTAGAGGTTACAGATCTGAACCCCCTGTCTCTCCTCACCATAACAGATATGCATGTGAGTTTTGCATTTGCGCAGAGTGAACAAATATTAACTGAAATTCAGACCATCTGGTCTGACCTGAAAGCCGACTTTAACCCTGAGTTTGATTTGCCCTGCCTCGACATAGTGAGCCCTTCCCACCATTATCATTCATCAATAGAAAGAACACTTAGAGATATTAAAGTTTCTTATGACACCCAAGACTGCAAGAACTTTAAAGAACATTTATTTGCTGAGAAAAATCTACCAGACATCTACACCTGAGGCGCCATCTGGATCCTTGCCATCTACTTAATGAAAGAACCCCATCTACAAATTCCTATGATGCATGAGCAGCAGTTGTCACTTATGAAACTAACAATCCACGAAATCACAGTCTGTCCCCTATCATGGAAAGTGAAGAACTGGTTACTATATAAATGCAGTCCTCCCTCATCTCTGGGGAAACCAAGCGCCCCATGGACAAATTCGAAAAGTATTATGCCTGACTGGTGGGGGCGACCAGTATTACTGGCAAGATGTTCATCATGTTAACTAGCAATCGCCTTGGTATTTGTCTGTCAGAAATAAACATTTTCTCCAAAAGAAATATATGTGGGGCATGAGCATGGAAACCAAGTTCGCGATTTTTTTACTCAGATAATGCTCCAATGAGCACCAGACAATTTGTAGAATGAATGCCAGGCTCCACTCACCAATTCCTTGATATGATCCAGAGGCATGACCTCCTTTCAAGAACTGAAGCCCTCTTCCAACTATACCAACTGAAGTATCCAGAATGTGGTTATGGGCAATTCACCAAATCATCTCGCCACATTAAGAAAGAGGGAAAGATCATTCCCATCACCATCTTTGATCAAGTGATGCAGACACCTGAGCAGTTTTACAAGGAAGAGGAACTACTAGCATCCTCTGTGGTACAACTTTCACCCCACATTTGAGAGTAAATAGAGAAAGTAAACTTGGAAAAATTTGGAGGACAGGCACTATCCCCCAAGCCAATGCTTCATTGGTTGGTAACAGAAGACGAACGGATATTGATGATCGAACATGATCCTAGCGAATTTCTGGAGAATCTCACTATCCAACAGAGAATTTTAGTTGATTGTTGTGACAATGACGTTCTCTTGCTAATGAAATGGTGTCTCACCAAAATGTTCACCAATGAGGAGCTGGTCATTCTGCAGTCCCCAGGGCGACATGTAGCTCTGGATGTGGAATGTACCACTGCCTGTTTACATATTTCCAACCAACAAATAGAACAATTGAGGCAGAAGGGATTATGAGGAAAATTTTGGGACATGATAAAGGAGGCGAGGATAAATTACCTAGTAACAATCAGAACCGCCACCTTGGCAGACACTGCAGGATTCAGTGAACTTGAGAAGAAGATAAAGACCTCAAATCTCCTGTGCATCCCGCCACCTACCATTGAGACACCCCTTATACAGTCTAAGTGGAAGGTCAGGAAACCTAAAAAGAAAGTAGCTGCTCATCTATCTGATAAGATCAACTTTGTAAATATTAAGCAAGAAGCAATTAAATCCAGCTGAACCAGGGAGTACAAAGTGGTAAGAGAAAAACTTATTGCAGGAGGAAATCCTAAGCATGGTTTTATTGATGGCAAGCTCACCATCACCAACATCTTCACACCTGGCCTGCTGGTGCACATGCAGCCACAAACTATTCACAACAAAATTGCAACTCTAAAGCCTTGTGTGCTCATTCTTTTTCAAGCAACAGGTGACTTGTTTTGGATTAATAACGTGGAGAATATCACTAGGTACTATGACATCATGAAGAGGATAGAAATTATCCAATGATAAGAGCTAACATGTCTGACCCAGAACAAATGACCCTCAGTCAAGTTCAGGAATATTGTTCACTGTTCATCGACCATGCGACTATGATGGGTTCCTTGAGACAGGTCCACTTTTATCAAGATACAGAGATCAGTGCCGAGGACACACACACCTCTGATACAGATGCCATGATGATGTTAAAGATCACACTAAAGGGTCTTCGGCTTTTTGAAAAATTTTATGACACCTTCATGAGATGCTTAAATAATCTATGACGGAACTGCCCTGTTAGTGCTAAAATGAAGAAAATCAGATTCTTACAACTCAAAGACGAGGTTGTCACACAAAGGGAAGTGTTAATGCAAATAACAAGAGAGCCGCAATATGCTGAAGTCCAAACTTGAGATGGTGAGTTAGTAGAGCAAATGATAACAGCCACACAAAACATCGTGTCTGGCCCTGCCCTCCAGTTGTTGTCCAAAAATTAATTTGAGCAAGGGGGGCGTGTAGAGTCACTTGGGGACTTTTTCGATATTATTCCTTCATTATATTTTGTATTTTACGTCACCATGACGTCATCTCATTTATTTTGACATTAGGTTCCTATTGTTAATTGCCGTCCCCTTGGTGGTGCTTATTATTTTATTGCTCAAATTGAATTTATGAGGGAACAAATAATTAAGCATGATTAAACTACGTAGACAACTCTTTTTGTAAACAAAGGCAGGTAAGAATGAAATTTTATATAAAACTGAGAATAATTGTAGAGAACTTTTAATAGATTTTATCTCCTCTCAACTGCCATTTTATCATTGTATTTTTTTTATTTATTATATTGATATGAAAATTATTGCTGAAGATCAGGGACAATTCGGGAGTGCTTTCTCTAGCATGGGGCAACACGTAGCTTCTGGAGGCCTTTCGACTATCCAGTCCAAATTGTGGACCCATTAGGTTATGTATATGGCTAGGTATATGGAAATAATAAACCTTTCATTCATAGTTCAACATGTACATGCACTTATACAACCTAACACTGTGATGATACCATGCTGTTGGCTAGCACAAATATCTGGCAATTACAGATTATTTAATAGTGAGCTGAGAGATAACAATGAAAATGAGATCCTGTATTTTTTGATGTGAGATAGAAATTAAAAGTGAGACAAATAGGGCAGCACCAGTCATTAGGTTAACCACTTTACTTTATTCTGGAGACTTTGCTTCAGCTGGAAGCCATATGAATTGGTCATCTTGGATCTTACCTAAAGTAGTTGGTTACTTGGATGAATTACCAATGTTACATCTGTAAGTTATAAGTTCTATGTTATTCTATTTTTTGGAATCAGGGCTGTAATGTAAATGCTATTCAAACCTTCTGCAGAGTCAATTAAGTTTCTAGTTAAGTTACCCTACCAGCCCATGATTCTACACTATGAATATTGGCCAAAGAGAACATATTGCTCCCATTTTACAGGCTCTACATTGGCTTCCAGTTCAATATCACATTGTCTTCAAAATTTTACTTACTGTATGGAAAGCTTTGCACAGTCTTGTGCAAAGTTACATTTGAGAATTTTTGAATTTTGTGATAATGGTCATGAACTTAGATCTAGTGATCAACTTAAGTTAACAGTTCCAATGTTAGTTCATCCCAATTTTCACCTGCATTATCAATTGCTGGTACTAAGTTATATAATAATCTACCTCTTAATGTTAAGATGTCTCCCACTATAATTGTATTTAAACAGGGTTAAAGTCTATTCTTTTTCTTCTTCTTGCATTCTCCTGTTTTATTTTTGTTACTGCTATGAAGCAATTTTGTATGTGGCATTCTAAAAATCAATATTATGATTATTATTCTTACTTCTCACAGCTTTATGCTGGTATCCTTCTCAGCTCATGGAACTCACCCGTTCCCTGAGTGTCTGAGAGCTTTCCTCAGGACTCTTGCTATACCTAAAAATGCTGCTTTCTGTGCTACCACTCCTCCCCACTTTGGTACTTCCAATTCCTCCAAGTATATTTTATGCTTCTTACTCACTGCTCCTAGTGTGCCTACTACTAACAGGACTACTTCTACCTTCCTTAACTTCCACAGCCTTTCTATTTCCTGTGCCAACTCTCTGTACTAGTCTATCTTCTCCTTGCTTTCTATATTCCTGTCCTTTGGTACTGCTATGTCTATCACTGTTCCCAATCTTTTCTCTTTGTCTACCACCACTACTATGTCTGCCCTCTGTGCTTCTATCACCTTGCTTGTCTGTATGTTGAAGTCCCACAGTATCTTAACCTTCTCATTCTCTATGGCTTCCTGTGGCTTGTGCTCATACCACTTGTATCCTGCTTCTAACCCATGTTACCTGCTCAAAATCCTTTCCTTCACTCTCAGTTCTTATCTTCCTTAAATCCTTAGTGATCTCCCTCCAGTAGGGACAATCTAGGTTGTACTTCTACATATTTTTTTAACCCTAGTGCTTCTGCTTCTACAGGTTCTTCCACATTAGCAGTCCTTTTCCTTCTTTATGCCTTGACATGTACAACCTATCAATATTTCCCTGTCTAGCTCCCTAAGTTTATTCTTGTTCCATCTAACTATTCCTGTCAAACATCTCAACACTGGTATTGCCCATGTAATAATTGCTTTTATACTATTCTGCTGACTTCTATAGTACCTTCCTTACTCTCCTCTTGTATTCTTTCCTTAGCTTCATCTTCATTTCCTCATGATTTGTTCTGTCTTTCTCTATTACTCCTAAGTAGTTGTACCTCTCCTTGACTTCTTCAATCTTATCGCCACTGCTTGTCCTCAAACCATCCCCATCCACACACTTACTTCTAGTCATTGTCACTGCTACACACTTTCCTAATCCAAACTCCAACACTGAATCTCTGCTTGCCTTCTCCAATATCTCCACTTGCTTCTGCAACATCTTCCTTGAACTGCATACATCTTCAGGCCAACCATGTACAATAGGTGACTCACTGCTATGCTATTCTTCTCCAGCTTATATGCTATGCCTGTCTCCTTTAACATTTCTGTGATAGGGATTAAGCTAACTACAAACAATAGTGGTGTTAAGCTGTCTCCCTGGAATATGCTTGACTAAACCTCAACCTGTGCTTGTCTATCTCAGTCTGCCACTTTCCCATCTCCCTCTCTAGAAACTCAACCCATTTCTTTGAAACTCTATTGGCCTCTAGCATCTTCAATACCCATCTATGTGATATGCTGTCATATGCCTTATTATTATTATTATTATTATTATATTATTATTATTATATTGTTCAAAAACTGTTTTAATGCCTACCTCTCAGAGCTTTTCTTTGAGAATGATTTTATTGCTTTATCTAACAATGAGCATTTCTTTAAATTGGTTTGATTGTTATTTGTTAATTCCCAATATCAATATCATATCACTTAATGCTTGAGTCCATGTAACCTGAAATTGAATTATTTTGTAATAGCAAAAGCTGACCAATGCTTCTACTGTTAAATATGTTTGGAATATTCTTCAAATACTGCATGAATAGTAACAACTAATTTATTCAAACACTTATTCTGTTGAATTAATTCATTTACAGATTATTGCCATTAACTGTATTGAATTTTTCATTGGATATTTTTCAAGTGTTTTCACAATTAACTCTTAGCACTTTTTCTTTGAGAATTCTTTTCTGTCTTTAAAGTGAAACAATGAATGTTCTTTAAATTCACCTGTTCATTACTTTGATTTTTATGCACAACCTAAAAACAAAATGTATTTGCATGTTAATAAATTACCAGGGTGTTGTCAGTAACTCACTCAATTATCTATTTGTTATTTCAAAACAAGTTAAAGAATTTGTGTATTTCAGGGTTTTTCTTTGTTAATAGTTTTCTGTAAATGTTTTTAGGCATTGTTATAGCATTATTTCAATTATGAATATCCCTTTGTTCAAGAACATTTCTCTAATGTGTGTTCTTCTATTATTATGCCCAACATAAAAACAAATGTATTAATGCAAACTGATTCTATATGGTATTGTATTCATTAATTCCCAGGTTATTGATAGCAACTCACTTAATTATTCATGCACTTTTCAAGGGCATGTTAATTCATTATTCATTTTTCAGTGTTTTTCTTTAATAATGTTATCTGTAAATGTTTTTAGGCATTGTTATAACATTATTTCAATTCTGAAATCCCATTTTTAATAATTTATTTTTCATAATGAGTGTTCTTCTATTGTTATGCATAACCTAAAAACAAAAGTATTCATGCAAACTGCTTCTATATGACATTGTATTAATTAATTCCCAGGCTATTGTTAGTAACTTGCTCAATTATTCCTTTGCCTTTTTTTTTGAAAAACATGTCTGGTACAGCTAAAACAAAATGTGGAAGTGTATTAAAATTTAAACTTGAAAATGGATTCTACTACTTTCTACCCAGATACTATGTATATGTAAATGTAATTTGTGAGAATTTCATACACTTGGTAAACAAAAAACTTATTTGTGATGATGATTTGGTATTTGTGCAAGGCAAAAGATGACTTTTTGAAAAGAATATAAACCATTTCATATTTCTTTTTGCATTTTTTCTACATGTAGCAAACAATTATCAAAAGCACAAATCATTATAGTTTTTAGAAATAGAGAAATAATATTTTCTGTATAATTCATTGTATAAATTACATGCTTCTAGGAATTAATAGTATATGTTCAAGTATTAATGTATTGAAAAAAAATATCATTTTCCTTTATACAGCTAATAAATAAATAACAGTTTTAAAAAAATAGTAGTAGTAGTAAAAATAAATCATTTACTTTGTATTTCACTTTGTGGAAGAGACCTTTCAATGAATTTCTTAAATTTAGATTTACTAATAATATCAAATATACTGGGCGTTTTCATTTGGTGTAGAAATCTGCAACTGGTAGAATCCACCATGTTCTGTGGGTACCAATATCCCAAGTTCAATATATTTTCAACTGGTTATGAGATTATTCAGCTAAGAATTTCACAGTTCATAGCATCACATCCCCAAAACATTGTGTTATTTCATGTTGATAAATTTTGTGAATTAAGAAATTGAAGCATTTGTTCACCTGTGAGATTGCCTTCTGTAAATCCAATATGGTGAAAGTTACATTCATACCTGTTAAAAGCTTTTCATACATGAGATGAGTGAGAGTTAAGCACTGCCTTCAAGTGGCATACTGTAAGAATGTAAAGTTTTTCATCAATTAAAATCAACAATTCCTTCATGTAGTAAACATTATTGTAGGCATTTCCACACACTTCAAATAATACATCTGACTCTTCATGGTTTTGAACAAAGAAAAATGTATAAATCACTCAGTTAGAAAGCTTATGAGTTAATGAATTCAATATATTATTTTCATAATGCGAATTTTTTTAGTACCATGTAAATGCTAAAATAATTTTATTCACACATTTGTGCAATTGATTCTATATGTTATCATATTAATGAATTTTCAGACTGTTGTTAGTAACCTGTGCAATTATTTGTTTGTTTATTCAAAACATGGTAAGCATTATGTGATTTCTAGTATTTTACTTTGAAAATGATTTTCTATAAATGTCTTTAAGCATTGTTATCACAATATTCTCAATTATGAATATCCCATTTAATATATTATGTTCACAACACATATTTTTTAAAGTACTGTATAAATACTAAAACAAGTTATTTGCACAATTGTGTAAACTAATTATATGATGTGACATTAATCATTTATGCAACTCAATTGATTTCTTTTTTCAAATAGCACATAAAATTTTAGTGCTTTTCTTAAGTGGAATTATAAGATAAGGCAGCCTAACTTTCAGAAATGCTTTGACATGTGATAATAAATCTACATGATAATAAGAAACTGTCTTGTGCTTTCTGTTTGACAAAAACTACATTTGATTTTAATTGCCAGTTTCATTTCAACACTGATTTGAATTTTTGAATAATTTGAATTTACATTATTATCATGTATATATCTCAGAAAGTTTTCCTAAGCATTGTTAAGATCTAGCACATGTTTAAAAAATGAATACATCTTAAATTAATTTGAATTCTTAGACATTTTCTGTTCATATTGTATAATATATTAAACAATTGTGAATATACAATGCTATTTAAAAAACCTTGTTTTCTTGCATTTATTTTTATAGCAATAGCTATTTTCAGAGTGTTTAATATAATTTGGAAAAGCATTCAAATATTTATTTGATAAAACTGAGTAAATGTTTTCTTTTGCATTCAGGTACTTTCTGTCAATGTGAATTAGTCCTTCTGTAATTAACAGCATTTAAGCAAGTGCAGTTGACAACAACAATTTATTCAATTTGAAATTTCATTATGTATTGATTTATGATTATCTAAATTTTCTGGGTAAATTTACTCACTCAGCATCCAATAGAGTTTCATTTTAATTGTGTGGACATAACTCTTTAATTATGAGGTGGGAGTGATATAATTTTCATTTTAATGTGAGTTTCATGGATATTACTTCTCTCTTGATTAGAAAATGTACACTCAAGGTTCTTCCCCTGCTGAATTTTTAAAGAACCTCACTGATTAATACTCTTCAGTGATGGCCACCAATATGTATAGTGCTGCCTCTCAACAGTCTGGGAACAGCAATGATGGTACAGCTCTTCACTGGTATGCTTTTTGTTCTTAGTTTACCTAGTTATATAAATTAATGAACCTGCTATCATGTGTTTTTTTACAAATTCATTCTATGATAAATTTTAATTATTGATTTTGCACAATCCCACTCATTACTAATATTTACAATTTACTGATTTCCATAAATTTCATTTTTGATTCTTCAAAACTCATTCTTAAAAATACATTTTGCAGTTTATAAAATAATGTATTTTTTTTCATTGGTTATTAAACTATTTTGACTAGAACAAAATTTTTCAAAATATAATTTATTTCATTTTTCCATTTAAAATGTACTTATACTGCTTTTAGACCCTCTGCTCCAATGAAATCATATTCTTGCAATGAGTGTGGTTTTACCAGCCCAACCTCCTTGTCTATGCACTCTCACATAGAAACAACACATGAAATATTGGAATTTATCTGTGTCCTTCTTGTAAGATTTACTTTATTAATGTGAACATATTTGATAAGCACTTAACCTCAGACAACTTCAAAGTTGTAAATTACATGTTAACAACATCATTTAGTAAAGTGGAAACTGCTTGTTGTGGTAGTTTTGCCTGCTACAAGAGCAATCACTTAACATCTGTTGGTATTTATTTTGTATTTTTTACTGTTTACCCTCAAATTAAAGAAATAATAAAAGATGATGTAGCCAAGCATTTTTCTTCTAAAGTATATCTCTCTTGTGAAGTGGGGTTGGTGAAAGAGAAAAATAGAGTACCAAAAAGTGTTGTACTATATCCAACAAGCTCCCCTGTATTTGTTTTTAGTAGTGGCTTGAAAGAGGCGGTTTTTCTTAAAATGCCAACTACATCATTATCTATGCAACCAATTGCTCCAATTTGGTCCTGAAAAATATAAACAGAGTGAGTCTGTGTATTGCAAAATATTGACTAACAAGAGCTGGCAGTTACATTGCCCTCCCTGACTATTTGAAAAAGAACCATTTCCTAGCAAACCCTCACACTGCTCAAACAAATAAATGCTTCCTGTATGCCATTCTTGTATGTCTGCATACAGAAATGAAGAGTAAATGTGAAATTACATGAATGAGTAAGCTCTTGCAAATTCCCAATTATTCAGGACTGTCATTCCCCATGTCTATCAATGATATTTGTAAATTTGAGGAGGTGAACAAAATATCTGTGAATGTGTACAGCCTCAATGAAAAATCTTTGGTGCCTGCATACATATCTTCTAGCTCCCATCAACAAAAAGCAAACCTTCTGTTACTAGAAGAAGATGAAAAGACATTATGTGGCAATTACCAACATGAATGCCTGAATTAAGTATTCTAAGAACACCCATAAAGGTTTGCACTGCCTTAAATGCTTCAATATTTTGAACATCATTTAAAGAAGTGCAATGGCAATAGCAAGCCAACAATTACATTTCCTGATCTCAATGGGAAAACTTCATTTAAAGTATTTGGAGATAACAACTTTGTACCAATCATTTCAGCATTGGATATTGAGTGCATATCTAGAAAAATTCAAAGTGTTTTGCCTGACCCATAAAATAGTTTCACAGTGGATGACATTCACCATACCACATCTGGTGTTTGTATTGATAATACCACTGAAAAAGAGCTACATTCCACCAACATATTTTCAGGTGAGCAATGTATGGAGGAGGGGTGGAATGAACTTTGCAAAATTGCTAAAGCTTCATTTACTCCCAAGCAAATGCATTGTCAACTGGTAATTTCACAGGCAGGTAGAGAATATTTGATGGAGAATTCCAATGTTTGTGTGTTCTGTAATGAACCATTTGAACTTGCTTCTCACAAAGTAATTGATCATTGTCATTATACTGGGAAAGTACATGGTGTTGCAAACAAGAATTGCAACATATTACATCATAACCCTCAATTTACTCCAGTTTTTTCACAGAGTGGCAGTAAGTATGATATGCATTTGTTTCTGAAATGCTTGAAGCTCAAGGAAAATGAAAGCTTGAAATGTATATGATACACTCTGGAAAATTTCATATCATTTTGTCTTATGGTCCCAGTGTGTAATTACAAAGATAAAAATTGCACAACTAAGCAAATTTATAAAGAATTGAGATTTTTGCTCTCCTATCATTTTGTTACTGATTGCCTGTCAAATCTTACACAGAATATTGGTGGAGATAAGTACCAATTTTAAAAAGCAGGCATGGGTGAGCAGAATGCATCAGCATTTATCACTGGCAAAGGTCAATTTCCATTTGATTGGTTGGATAGCTGTGAAAAATTTAATGAAACAAAGCTCCCAGAATTGCACCATTGGCATAAAAGATTAACTGGAAAAAATTGAATGGATATAAATATTTTAGTTCAAATGATTTAAAGCAGTCACAATCCAGTTTGAATTTTTAAGTTTTTTTCTTAATTTAATTAAACTATACCAAAGTATGACTTTCTATGACTTTATAACTTCCTATTTAACTGCATCCCATGTCTGAAAACCATCTAATTTTAAGCAGACTGTAAAATAGATCAACATAAAAAAATACTACTTTATTTCTTTTGGTTACCCTTAGTATTTATGAAGAAAAACCCCATTTCTTAATTAATATCAACCTCTTTTGAAAGACAATAAATAAATATTAAATAGACTACTAGTCAAAGACTACTTGTTTTGTTGCATAATAACTTCTATGTCATGGAAAAAATATAGCTTTCTCCTCAAAACTTCCATTTTTAAACCAAGTTTTATCTCAGAATATAGTACTGGAAAAAAGAAATTGGCCACCCATGATTTTTCATAAATATTTCTAAGAAATGGACGCCAAGAATGTCATAGGAATTATTTAATTAGATTTGGTGTTGCAGAAAGAGGAATTCATCAATATTGAGACACAATTGTTGCTGTTTACCATAAATCTCAAGGAGAAATGCTACAATACTTTTATTCAGCCACTTTAGAAAAAATCAAGAAACTGTAAAAAAATTTAATTGGTCGAGCATTTTTCAGTTTATTTATATTGAAAATGTTGAACAACAGTCTTTCTTTGCCATATATGATGCCTGGTTACATACATCTTGCAATCAACAAGTTGATTATCTCCAAACATTTGGAATGAGTGAACATATTGTAGTCTGACTTGTAGAGTGACCTTGAAGTACTGTTGGTGACATTATCAGATGTTTCACTTTTGAAAATATCATTGCAACCAAGCCAAAGTCTGGAAGCACAAAGAAGGCCTCCAAAACCTTCCAATCAGCTTTTGTGTGCCTTTCAAAGTAAAATCCCAGGAAGACTTCAGAGTAACTTTGCAAGGAATGGGCTGATTTTCACTTTGTGACTGCAACAACTGTGTGAAAATCCTGAAGAAATATTCAGTTGGGACTTTTGGGGCACCCAGAATGCCATTCTTAACTTCAAAGCAAAGATTACCCCGGCTGAGGCAGGCCAAGGGCCAAGTTGATGATAATGATTTGTTTTCAGATAAATCAAAATTTGAGCTATATTAATCAAAAAGAATGTTGATAAAGAGATCAACTGGGCAGAAGTTCAGATTATTGCCTTAATTTACTCTGGGCACCATGAAGTATGGTGGGAAGTCTGTAATGGTATGGGGTGCAATATGGAAGTGTGGTCTCCTCAAGATTTTTCACATCACTAGTACTCTCTAAAGGCCTCAATATCCACGGATTCTAGAAAAAGAATTCTTACCACTCCTTACAAGTAATTTAATATATCAGCATGATGGTGCTCAATGTCATACCTCAAAAGAATTGAAAAACTTTTTCCACAATAATGGGATTGCTATCCTTTCTGACTGGCCTGGACAATCTCCAGACCTTAACATTATTGAAAATATGTGGAAAGAGGTTAAATATCAAATTGGACAGCATAATCTTCATACTGAATATGAGCTGTGGAGCACAATTAAAAAAGAATTTTATGCAATTCCCAACAGCTTTATTGCAAGACTTTTTGCTTCAATCCCTGATCACATTGAAGCAGCTATTCACTTAAAGGGACAACCTAAAAATTATTAGAAGAGAGAATTTTCTTGCTAAGTGATTATATTGCATCAATTATTAATGTATGTATCTTATTTTGAATTTACTTTTTTCAGATTTGTTCATTTGTTAAAAACTTTTCAAGTGGCCAAATGAATTTTTCCAATACAAATTTTTCTCATTTTGATTAAAAATTAATAGCCAATTGTTGTCCTACATCTTTTAGGATATTAGACATACAGATTTTCCTTTCTCAATCAAAGGAACAATTAGTTATAATCTTAGACAAACTCTATCCAATGAATATTCATTATGCCACATTCTGGCACATTCCTACACCAAACCAGTATAAAAGGTGGCCACATCATTGAAATTTCCATTGTCAAGAAAGAACAAAGATCACGCTTCAAGCAGTTCTAAGGGAAATAAGAAAAATTATTTCATTATTATTATCTCTTACTTCTCACAGCTTCATGGTGGTATCCCTTTCAGCTCGGGGAACTCACCAGTTCCCAGGGAGACTGAGAGCTTTCCTCAGGACTCTAGCTGCTCCTAACAATGCTGCCTTCTGTGCTACTGCTCCTCCCCACTTTGGTACTCCCAACTCCTCCAAGTATCTCTTATGCTTCTTACTCACTGCTCCTAGTGCGCCTACTACTACCAGGACTACTTCAACTTTAACTTCCACAGCCTTTCTATTTCCTCTGCTAACTCTCTGTACTTGTCTATCTTCTCTTTCTCCTTGCTTTCTACATTTCTGGCCTTTGGTACTGCTATGTCTATCACTGTTCCTAATCTTTTCTCTTTGTCTACCACTACTATGTCTGGCCTCCGTGCTTCTATCACTTTGCTTGTCTGTATGTTGAAGTCCCACAGTACCTTAACCTTCTCATTTTCTTTGACGCCCTGTGGCTTGTGCTCATACCACTTGTCTCCTGCTTCTAACCCATGCTGCCTGATCAAACTCCAGTGTACCATTCTTCCCACCTTGTCATGCCTGAACTTATACTCATTCTGTGCCAACTTCTCACACCCTGCTATCAGATGATCTACTGTCTC
>CABFPE010000833.1:143247-154420 GCA_900660155.1 Hofstenia miamia
TGTGGAATAATTTAGATTAATAATAATTATTATTATAAAAAACTAAAAAGTTTAGAAAAAAATTGAAACAATTTCTTCTAATAAAACAGTATACATTAGGGGACGGTAATACACTTCATGCATTTGAAACATACATTCAACATTGAGCACCTACACAAACATCCACTCAAACATTGACTATATTATTATATATTGTACATATTAATTTGTAGTAATTTGTTCATGTTTATTTTCTTTTGTCATGTGTTAGTTTGTAGATATTGTATACATATAATGCGCAATAAATTTGCTCTGACTCTTATTATTATTATTATCTCATTACTTTCTCACAGCATTATGCTGGTATCCCTCTCAGCTCAAAGAACTCACCAGTTCCCAAAGATTCTGAAAGCTTTCCTCATGATTCTAGCTGTTTCTAACATTGCTGCCTTCTGTACTGAGTCAACTCCCTACTTCAGTAATCTCATTTCCTCCNCCATGATTTGGTTAATTGCTATACCGCATGTTATTTAGTTTGCATGTTTACACTTGTTTGCGTACATTACAATGTGTTTTGTAATAACACTTTGCTGACTAATTTTCTTTGTAAAAAATTTTCCATGCATTTCGATTGCTTAGCTGGCTCTATGTGCAGTTTTATTTTCGTTTTCAGAAGCAATACAAACTAATTGGCGTTTACATCGCGTTTGTGATGATGCATGGCTGCCTAATAATTGTCCTATCCATAAAAATTTTTTTATGTTTCTATTATTTAACTGATTCTATGTACAAATTTAATTCATTTTGTAATCTCATTTCCTCCAAGCATCTTTTATGCTTCTTACTCACTGCTCCTATTACTACTCTTTAGCCATTTATTACTAGTCAGAATTTTCTGTATTCCTCCAGTATTCTCCATGCAGCACCTTATGCTTATACCTTATTTGTCTCTCTGCTTCTATTCTTCAGTTGTATGCCCTCCTTCCCTCAACCTCTGTTCTTATCTTCATTAACTCCATAATGATCTCTAGTAGAGGCCCTTTAGGTTACTTTTCTAAATATTCCTTTATTCCAAGTACTTCTGCTTCCACATCTTCCTCAACACTCTCGGACATTCGGCACTACTTTCCTTTACTCTCCTCTTGTATTATTTTCTTAACGTCATCTTCATTTCCTCATGATCTGTTCCATCTTTCTTTATCACTCCTAAGTACTTGTACCCTTCTTTGACTTCCTCAATCGTATCCCCACTGCTGATTCTCAAACCATCTAAATCTGATCATTGTCATTGCCTCACACTTTCCTAATCCAAACTCTACTTACCATCGCCAATGTTTTTAATTGCTTCTGCAAAATCTTCTTTGAAGTAACATACATCTTCAGGTGGTCCATATTCCATAGTTGACTCACTATTCTACCATTCTTCTTCAATTTATTCCCTATGGCTTCTCCTTTAACCTTTATGTGATTAGGAGTAAGCTATGTAAGTAAGTAAGTAAGTAACTAAGCAAGTTATTTATTGAGCATTGGCTAAATACAAGTAATGCAAACTAAAGTACAAAATAAATATAAAACAATAAATGTAGCAACATGTGTGAGTAGTAAGGGCCGCGGGAATAAGAGGACACAACTTTAATTGTGATTGGTCGAGAGGCGGGTCTCTGATTGGTCAAGTGTTACTCATTGTGAGGCCATGGATATTGACGGGATGATATAGTGACGTCATGCACAGTCATATACTTAACAATATTACATTTGCTGAATAATGATAAAATTTTAAATTCCAATGTAACTGCTGACTTATTTTTGTGACATTTTAAGGCCTGATTTATAAGCACGTGTGTGCTATAGTGACTAATGTATATGGCCATGATTTGGTTAATTGCTATACCGCATGTTATTTAGTTTGCATGTTTACACTTGTTTGCGTACATTACAATGTGTTTTGTAATAACACTTTGCTGACTAATTTTCTTTGTAAAAAATTTTCCATGCATTTCGATTGCTTAGCTGGCTCTATGTGCAGTTTTATTTTCGTTTTCAGAAGCAATACAAACTAATTGGCGTTTACATCGCGTTTGTGATGATGCATGGCTGCCTAATAATTGTCCTATCCATAAAAATTTTTTTATGTTTCTATTATTTAACTGATTCTATGTACAAATTTAATTCATTTTGGGAATCCATACATTACATTCAAAAGACTTCATTTCTGAAATGTTGCTATGTCATTGTAAAAAATTCCACACACACACACATGTCTAATGAATAAAACATTTATACAATCGATGTAATTTAATTGGCTTTTCGGAAATCTATACACTACATGCAAATGACTAGAGTTCGTTTTCCATTGTAAAAATTCCATGTTTCATTCAGTTTTCACAAAATGGAAAAAATATTCGTCATACTTAAAAATTACAGGTGTGTGATATATAGACTTACATGATAAAGGCAATTTTGCTTTCCAAAAAATTGTGCATGCAATGTTGCTAGTAGGATTTATACATAAACATGCTGCTTTCATTAATACACTATTATTACATTAGTTTTACACAGCGATCTTTTCTTTGCATCTTTTTTTTGGTTTATATGGATTTTATTTGGATGTACACATTTGCTGACTGTTACATCTTTTTTCAACTTTTCACATTTTATTCACTTTATTTGGTTTATAACGTTGCATTTCTGTATACATTGCATGGGTTTTTCCAGTTTCCACTAGTTTGTCGACTTTACACGTTTTTCACTTTATTCGGTTTATGACTTTTGCATGGGTTTCCTGCGTTTGTAACTTTAATGCGTGAATACGATGTCAAATTCCATCAATAAATATTTATGTAATTTACAAAATCAATATTACAATAATTAACAAATCTACAAAAAGGTGAGCGATAGCTTTTTATTCATTCGCTTTTAATTTTTTTCATATTAGTTAGCATCTCACTTATACAGTGATTAGGATTATTTATAATTTTTAAGAATTCGCGTCTTACTCTAATTTTAATAACATCACTGATTGTTGATGCACTATTCAATATTTTTCAAACTTTGCTCCGTAAATACAGTTGGTGCATATGATAAGTTGCTAACGATTTATGTTATATAATCCTCGTTTCGGTGCATACGGCAGCAATGGAGTTTTCCATTGGAATGCTTTCTTTGAGCGCTCTCGAACCACGCAGACACAATATTGTGCTTCTCAGAAGTGCAAAGCTGATTTCAGTTCTGAGATGCCTGATTACATCTGAGTAGGACTCCTTCCTCTTCTCAGCTACTTTCAGAGCAATTTGCTTAATGGTCTTATGAGTTGAGCGGCTGCATCCTCCAGTCGTCGCAAATATCAAGGCAGTGAAGGAGCTATGCTCAACATTGATGATTCGTTCTTCATATTTTGACTTTTTGAGCCCCTCGTGATATCCATATGCATCTTTTATCTTTTTTGGGCAACTCTTTGAGAGGGGGTTGAAAACCTTCACATCAAAAAATGTTCTTTCAAAAGATGTTCCCCAAAGGCCATTTGCTTTGATATCTAGCCGAGCCTCTTCGTCTGTTGAGGTTGCAAGTTTTGAGAATTGTAAATTATCAACAGGTTGAAGTTTAGGTTCGACTTGAACATCATAGCATACATCTTTCAAGAAATGTGCAAAAGTGTCACGAATTTTATTATGTCGAATAATGGTGTATCCGCCTTTTGCACAATGAAGAGCATGGGTAACTGTGAATTCCCGTCCACAAGGACAAAATTGTAGCATTTTTAGCGGATCCCATCCATATCTAAACGATATGCCATCTAGAAAATCTCGCTTACTAAGATGATAATTGTATCGTTTGAGTGGAAGGGCATTTAACCACATGGATGATCCTTTTTCTTTGGCAAGCCGGACTGAGTATTGCTGCTCACTTTCTAATGCATCTAGGACGTCATTTGCTTTTTGCTGTAATGATGTTACTGATACTTTCTGTATGTCAGCTATAATTCTGTGTTGCGCCATGTCTGCTTGCAGCGGTTCTAGTTCGTCTAGTGGTCTTGTTACAGTAATTGAATTTTCATATTCATTCTCATAGTCTGACGGTGATTTGATGTTCAGGCCACCCATTCGAACCGGCAAAGAGAATAGTTCTCTTTCACGAGCATTGGAAGAAGGCCTTCCAGTGAGGTTTGGTAAAAGTTTCCATCAATAAATATAATTTAATTCATGTTCTTCAGTAAATACCATCCAAATGAAACAACAAAGCAAAAATTAATGTGTATAATTCATAGTTTTAGTACGACTACTGAAATAAGTAGTTCAGTACTACTTGTGTGTGAAATAAGATAGGCATAAAATATAAACAGAAGTACAATAACAAAAGCATAAATATTAATCATAGCAACATACGAGAATTATGAAATATACAAAATATGAATACAATGACAAATGTATAAAAATATTACAAAAAAGTAAAAGATAAGTAAATTATGTCACTGCTAAATATGAGTAAATTGAGGGAAATATAACTAGCTTCTTTCAAATTTCACTGAATCCAAGTAATTGTAGTTTTGATAGACAGCCTGATAAATAAATGTAGATTGTTGCCTAGTTGTTTTTGGCACTCGTAGATCAAATTCTAAGGGATATTTAGTTTTATTTGCCGAACTGTGTTTTTTCAAATGAGTAAAAATAGAATGCCTTCATGGTTACAAATTCTTCTTAAACATGAATTATCATTGGATTTAATAAGATCAACAAATACAATTGTGTGTAGATGTGTATTTCTGTTTATAGCACCTTTGGAGAAGTATTTCGATCTTCTTAATGCTAGCTTATCAGATGAATAAAATGATAGTGCATAGCTGATCTTGGAAATTATCAGCGACTTAAAAATAATATTAAATTCAGTTGTTGAACCACCGGATAATCGTAGTTCTTTAATTATATGTAATGATTTGTAAACAGATGTTAATAATTCGTAAACATAAAATAAATTTCAGGTTTTTTTGCAAGGTAATTTCTTACACTTTTGCCGTATTAACATTTTTCAGTATACGTTTATGTTAACAAAGGCAACAATTGTGGTATGAAATATGTAGATCCACTATGAAACATTGATCAGTGTTTAAAAATGACCATATTTCAAGATTATTAAATTCTTCAGAAATTAAATTATTTGTGTATTTAATACAAGGAAAAAGAGTTGAACAATCATCAGCATATTTAAGGTAATGAGAAATAACATTTTCAGCTTTTAGACAATAAATAGATATTCGAAGTAAATTCGGACCCTCAAAGTTCCTTTTGAACATCCAGAATTTTTGTTATGAATTTAGATGCTTCTGCTTGCCATGCTAAAAGTTGTAATCTGTTGGAAATAAATGAAAAGATCCATTTTTTACTTGCCCTATTTTGCAAATTACAATAAATTTTAGTGACATTGTCAAAGGCGTTAGAAAAATCTATTCTTAACATGCGGACTCTATTCGTATCATTAGACGCCAAACAGCTGTAAATCTGAGTTTCCAAAGTCAATAGAAAATAATAAAGTTTTCTTTATATGCAAATTGATTATCATGCAAATTTCCTTAGGAGAGGACTGATGCAGGCATTGTGAATGGCTTTTTCAGGAAGTCCAGCTATAATCGATGTTATTATTATGCAACTAATATCTTTTATCTCCTTTGCAATTTAGCATTTGTGTACTGGACTATATTAGCTTTATTATATATGTCAGGACACGCAACAGATAATAAGCACAAATTCCAAAAATGATGATAGATTGGAAGCTTAAAACTTAAAATAGGAAATTTACTAATCAGGACATCTGTACAGGCACTTTGATAAACAAAATGTTATTCATCTAGTTCATAGTTTCTATTCATTACAGCAATAAATTTGTTTTAAAACTTATTTGAATAACTAAACTACGCTTTAAGAAATGATGAAAACCATCTAGCAATGAATTTTCAGTGAAACATCATTGACAGTCACAGCAAAATCCTAAACGTATTTCTTGCAATTTGCAAAATATTGATTTGTGTTTTTATTTAATTCCTAATTGTAAGCAATTTATTTCACAAAATGAAATAAAGCTTAGTAACATAAAAAAATACAAATGATCATTTACAAATATCTACATCTCTACTGTCAAATCCTTTTCATTTGGTGGTACAAGGGTGTAAGTTATTAGGTACTCTGGATATGCCTGTTCTCCTCTATAGATTACGTACTCAGCATATGCCAATCCATCTTGACTTGGCCTGCCAACGATAGAATGGTGTCCAGGAGGTGCATGAGCCATTTTCAGTGCACTATGCTGACTGAAGGCCTTACCCAAAGCAACTCTGCACATTAACAGCTGTCTAAAATTAAGCTAGTTTAAAAAAATACACTGAATATAACAGTTAATATTCTAAAATTTAAAAATTCAACAGCAATTACATATATACACATGTACATGCCTTTAAAAAATTCCCCAAAAATGATCAATTTTCTTTACTAATAGAAGAGGATAACAATTTTTATTTTCTAGATGTACCTTTACGCCTATAACGTTGGGCTATATTGCAGTGGACTATTTATTTATTAACTCTTGAACAATCATTGACTTCTGAGAATATGTGTTAAGTAATGGATAGATGTTTCCTTTTTTTGCTTTTTGTTAAATTAGAGTAATGTGTAAGATGAAGAAAATCATTTTAAAATAGGAGGAAAAATGAAATTACTACCTGGCGCAACTATAGCATGACTTGTCCTTGTGTTTAGGGCAACCACTACCTCCACCAATTCCATAAATATATTGATTAGATTTACTGCTATCTTCTGCGAAATAGATACCAGCACCAAACATTCCACCAATGTAGGCATGCCGCTCATCGAAACCTGAAATCATCAATTTTACAATTCAAACCTTGTAATACAAACTATATATAACAACATAGTCGGCAGAACGAGAACACATATCTAAAAAAATACGAGTCACACGAAAAGAGTTCGCAAGAAATATACAAGTACAAGAGATTGTCAGATTATTTGGGGATTAAACTAACTCAGGTAAAGGTCAAACAAAACATTGTGTCCAATCAGCGAAGAAGCAATTTACAGTAAACATAGAAAAAGAATTTGATTCATTCATCAATAAAGTAGCACAAACCCCTTTGGAGAATAGAGCCCATAAACGGAGAACCATGAAAAAGCATTCTTTCATTATGGCAGTCTTCATTTTCATCAGCAATCTCTCGTCTGCGATGTACATACCTCTGCCATAGCTTCCTATTGTGAACTTTTTCAATTCTGCAAATGTCGTAGGTTGAGAATATGCCCCCTGAGTGATCTTTGTGTGACCTAATTGTTGACATCATCTAAAAATATAATCTTAGTACATTGATATTTGCAAGTTATTTAGAAATAATGATCATCATTCGAAACGAAATAGAACACGATTAAAATTCTATTAAGAACCAAGAGTTGACACAGCAAAAATCTGATGTGCATCTTCAAAATTTCAACATCTTAATTGAAAAGTTAAGATCGATTCAATTATTGTGAGGCCGGAATAACAATCTGGAATAAAAATGGAGTTAAATATTTAATAAAATTGAAACTTGGTGGGAGTTACACTCCTATATGAATATATTCAGAAATTTTCCTCCAATTTAGTTAAGAACGAATCTACACTTGTTCCAACGAATAATTGTCACATAATCACATTGCAAGCTAATGAAAAGGATATTGATCTTAAAGAATAAAATATACTTCAGCAAAGTATAAAATTAAACGATTACCTTGCCATATACAAAAGAATACTGCATATCAGTGGGTGAAATTTCCTGAAATATTGTTGCCTGCTCATTGGACATTTGAAGGATTAGACTTGAACCAACCAATTCACGATATTTTTTGAGCTTTTCTGCACATTTCAATATAGTGTGACGATGACCGTAAGTGTGTACACCGATTTCCTTTAAATCGTTGTTGTTCATTTCAAGAAGAATATCCAATGTGATCTAAAAGAATCTTGCAAATAAATTTTAATTTTAAATAAATATCATAAGCGAAGGTGGGTCTTAAAATATTTAAAAAATCCAATATTTAATGTAAAATGATTACTCAAGATGAAAAACAACTTCATTAGTATTAAAAATTCAATCGATTGGACTGTGACTAATCACCATTCTCAACTTTTATAATTGAACTGCATATAATTATAGATGGAAGGAAACTAGTTTTTGAACTTTAGGCCAATATTTTTGAACATCTTTTAATAATAATCGAACAACTTAAAGTCTCAAAAGTGCTGAATTACAATATATGATGACTTAAAAAGTTATATAACATACGATATAAATTGGGTAATTTTTTTTACTCAATTCTATTGAATATAAAAACATGGAATTATTAAACCTGTTAAAAAAACAATTCCTATTAAGAAAGAAAAGGAATAAAAATCCTACGTTTTCTTTGCTGAATGTAGGCATCAAGACTTGCGTATTGCAAATCTGTAAAAATCTACTGAGTGAAATAGTGAAGGGGTCATCTGAGTTAAAAGTCGTGTCTTCCTGAATGATCATGAGGTTTTCACTCAAAGGCCGAGGCGGACCAATAGGTGCACCATCGCCTTGTTCATGACAAAACGAATTTGAAGTTTTATGTGATATTAAGGCTTTTGAAGATATGGCTAAACGAAAATAATTAAGTAGATGAAATGTCGATGTCTAGGTTACACAACTCTTAACACGCTCTTGGATTGAATAGTTTTGAAAATTTAATTGAAATAGCGTTCAAATGAGATAAAATAGCGCGTAAAATGCGATATTGTTTCAACATTTTCAGAGAATACAAATTACATACAAATTCATTATTCAACAATAGGATAACAGAAGCTTCAGGTTTCCAGCTGTCAAGTGAAGCATCAATTGTCTAAGTAAAGGCTTAACCTTGAAAGCGCTTGTTCAATGTCTACTGAAACAAATACTTTGAAAAAATAATTTCAAGCAAAGAGCCTAAAAATTTCTTTTAGTTTTATTTGTCTCTGATTATACCACTGATTCATAAAATAATAAAACAATTGAATTTACTGTTAAAATGGCGCCATGTTGACAGAAATGGCCAAATTATAAAAACGGTATAGAATTGTGTCTAGCATTGTGTAATGATCAAATCCACATCTTAGTACATTCAATGATAGTCAATAAAAATAAAATGTTTCCTTCGATTATTAGAATCATTCCAATTTGGTTACAAAATGTTGACGAAATATTAAATTAATTACCAGTTCAAAATATTATTAGGCAAAAATTTAAACAATATTGGATAACATTATATTTTAATTGGATATATGTTAAAAGAAAATAGAATTCATTATAATTTCGTGGTGTGTAGAAGAAACGTTAATGAAGCTCCTCCCTTAAAGAAATTGAAATTACTATACATTTATTGATTTGAAAATTAAATGGGATTAATTTTCAGTATTATTCTATTATATTACAAATTTAATATTCAATATTCAGCAGTATTAAATAATTCAGAAGAGCTTTTCATATTCAAATAAGTACTCAGAAAAATTACTTTGCGGCAGCCATCATCATAATGAAATTATTTTCTACTATAAAAAATTATGAGCTAGCGTTTCACATATACTCAATTCGTCAATGAAGTCTATCTTAAACTACAGGTATAAAATAAAACATTAGTAACGTAAACGAATATGGAAACTAAACTGTCGAGGGTATCTTTAACGATGCAAAACCGTTTCGTCCACATTTTCAAACAATTTTCTTCACGCTAATTAAAAATTTAGAAATTAGAAAATATTGTCACACCCATTGGGAAATATGCTAAGTGTGTTGTTAATTATTTACAAGTGGTTATCGATTATTTTTTAAACTTTTCATGTATTTTGTTTACCACCAAATTTAAATTATTTGTGCGTGTTTAGCAATGTGCCCTATTCTATATGTATATCTATACCTGATATTTTAGCTTTTGTCTAAAATCTTTTAGAAATTAAAAGACACTAGTGAATTTTTCACTTAATAAATGTGGCAGCAATTAATCAATCAAAGAAAATCTTTGCACTCAGAAAACGATTTCTGAACCTAATTGAAAACACATTTACTTATACACATTCATAAAAATGCTTTGGTTAAAAAATAATGGCATTCATTTTTGAAGAAAAACTCGAGAAATTTAAGAATATCAACGCATCTGATGCAGATACCGATCATTCTAACCAGAGTTGAAAACATCTACTCTTGTCCCGGGCCAATCTCGTTCAATACTTAACACGGGCACATCCCAGGCCCGCGTCTCACAAATCTCGTCCCGTATTTTAAAAATAATCAATTTCATTCAAAAAATTTATTTTGATTTAAATGAAGTACAAATACAATATATCACACAGCAATGAGTCCATTGGCTGCTGCTGCACAAATTCCACTTCACTTAAGCTTAAATAGCCCATCTTAGACAGTGTACTAAATCTGTAAAATTAATATTTTTAGTGAAGATAATCTAGATTATCTAGATAACCTATCTATATAATCTATTATTAGCTTTTTAAGTAAGATATTATCAACGTTAAGATATAAAACAAGCCTGTACATGTACTTATTGATTACGTTAATTCTTTTAAACAATTATGCTTAAAGTTAAAAGGAGACAGAAGATTTACAAAATATCATTCGAAAGATTGAGAATATGAATTAACCCATTTCAACAAGGTCTCATCAATTTCAAAAATCTCCTCCCGGTCCCGTTTTGACTAAAAAATTTCATCCCGAGCTCGTCCGGTCCCATCTTGCCTAATATCCCGTCCCGTTTCCAACTCTGATTCTGACAGAAGCCTTTCAAATTCATTTGATGATTGACTAAAAACCTATTCAGCATTAAAGTTTAAGCTGTTAGATCTCTAACGTTATAGAATTTGATTACTTGCATGCAGGTTTTCCATCATCTAACGTGAATAGCAATTTCTTATAAAATAAATTCTTTGATACTGAAGATTATTTATATTTTAGAAGCGATGCAGCAGTCAATAATTTTACAGTTTGCATAAACATCATTGCTTGCAAAAACAAATTTTCAGATAAATGCATTTATGTTATTTTTTAAATATGTTTTAAACACTAATAAAAAAATGCCAATCTATTTACTAAATGTATACAATTAAAAACCTTAGCGGCTATATATATATATATATATAGACTCATATATAT
>CABFPE010000833.1:155420-180324 GCA_900660155.1 Hofstenia miamia
AAGATGTTTCATAATATTGTCGATTAGGTGTATCAAAGTAAAAATTTTGAATGTTTGTTGCTTTATTAATGCGGATTTAGTTTGTACTATATATAGGACAAACCACAATATATTTTTTTAGTTATTATATTTCATATGATGAATTTATTTTTTGAACTTGTAAAATTGAATTTAGCAAATACTAGCAAAGCTAACCAATGTATTGTAAGTATTTATGGAAATTAGTTTGTACTAAATATAGACAAATCTTCAAATATGCCGAAGGTCTATATATAGGACAAACTTGTAGCGTTTGTGCTATTCAATATTTTTGCACTCAAAAAATTTTCATCAATTCTCATGTAACATATAATTAAAAAACCACTTATAATGTGTAGTAGTTAAATATTGTGTTTTTCGGCAGTTTAAGGTTAAAGACCTTTTCCTCATTTCATATTTTGTTCGTAAGTCTTTCACAATAACCTAAGAATTCTACAAATGTTAAATTTGGTTAATTGGAATGTATTCTACTACTAGTGCCGAGTAAATCTCAGAAACTTATAAAAATATGAAAACCGCTGCTGTTGAGAATAATTGAGCACATCTACAAAGAATGCTCAATCTTAACTAATTTCTTTTCGAAAATTGAACAATGTTTCCTTTTGAAAGTTGCCAGTATCACATATTAAACATAATTGTTTGTCATTTAATGGGTGAGTTTTAATTGAGAGTAAGTGCTTTAGTAGGAAACATATCTTCATGGTAAGGCAAACGTGTCTTTTAAGTAAAAAAATGATAATCGAATCTAGGCAAAAATTTAAAGTTAAGGATTATGCAATTATGACACAATTCCAATATCATTGGAATAAAACAATGCACAAAACAGATAAGTACTAACAAGACCTGTTTAATTTGTTCAATTGGAGAATATTTTTATTGTTTTTCTAAAAATAAAACTTTAGGACTTATATTTTTGGACCCCGTGACGATATCCGCTCAACGAAGTTCCAAAAAATACAATAGCTGAAAATGGATTACAGAGGCTCATAATCAGGCCTTGGATACAATTGCATAAAAAATTAATGAAAAATGTGTTGTTTCACTTAGGATATAAGTATTTGCGAATTGAAGGTTCATTATTAATCTTGATTGCAGTATCTTCGTACATATGATGAAGTGGTTTCAATTGACACTAATCACTAAAAAAACGTTTAATGTTGAAGAGTATATCACATTAATAATGATGACTATTGTTTTTGCTATATACCCCAACAATGTGGTAAACTCATCNCAGGCATGCTTCATGAGTAAAAATGTATGCTGGTTTACACTTCATGTCTAAAGGCCAGAAGATGACTGCTGTGAGGTATACGGCAATGTGAAACATGAAGCACGAATCAACAGGAAGGAATACTACAGCAATATCCCAGCAGGATTTAGCACCATGTCTAATTTGCAAGGTTGTCAATCAGTGGTTCCATAGCCATAATATATCTGTTAGACTGACCAAGAAACAGTCCTGAACTTAATACTATAGAACATTTATGGGTTCCATGAAACGCGGAGTTAATGCAGGCAGCATCAAAAACATGATGAATCTACATCAATTAATAAGGTAGGCTCGGTGATTTTAGATCATACCGTAGGAATAATGTTGCAAGCTTGTGAAATAAATGCCGCGCCTGATTGCCACTTTGAGAAGAAATATTTTGCCCTACCATATCCTGAATTTGTTCATATATATTGTTTTTAGCTTGTGCGGAATTGTTTGTAAAGCCTCATAAATTGAATAGGTTTTAATTGAGAAGAGTCTTATTAGTATGCTGCATTCAAGTTAACTGCAATATAATTTGTAAATATACTGATGTATGAAAGCGAATGACAAAAGGGATTTCAATTGCTTCATAGGTAGTTGATAATTTTGCTGGAATTTGAATTGACCAATTCTTGANAAAAAAATGATAATCGAATCTAGGCAAAAATATAAAGTTAAGGATTATGCAATTATGACACAATTCCAATATCATTGGAATAAAACAATGCACAAAACAGATAAGTACTAACAAGACCTGTTTAATTTGTTCAATTGGAGAATATTTTTATTGTTTTTCTAAAAATAAAACTTTAGGACTTATATTTTTGGACCCCGTGACGATATCCGCTCAACGAAGTTCCAAAAAATACAATAGCTGAAAATGGATTACAGAGGCTCATAATCAGGCCTTGGATACAATTGCATAAAAAATTAATGAAAAATGTGTTGTTTCACTTAGGATATAAGTATTTGCGAATTGAAGGTTCATTATTAATCTTGATTGCAGTATCTTCGTACATATGATGAAGTGGTTTCAATTGACACTAATCACTAAAAAAACGTTTAATGTTGAAGAGTATATCACATTAATAATGATGCCTATTGTTTTTGTTATATACCCCAACAATGTGGTAAACTCATCATTAAAATTTCCAGTGAGGGTGGATCTGTTTGCCCTAAGCTGCGAACTGGACGACCATTGAAGACAACCAACCTACATGAGGTCATTGTAAATGAAAGCCAATCTCATTGATTAACTTCAAGATGTCTTTTTCACCACAAATAAAAGTACTTTGAATCAACAAATTTAATGTGCATGTTTGAAACCAGTGAGAAACTGCGGATTAATTCGGTATGTGGAAAATCGATACCATTAATGATGACAGCTCATTTCTACAATTAAATTCCAATTTCAACGAAGACTCTCAGGCATGCTTCATGAGTAAAAATGTATGCTGGTTTACACTTCATGTCTAAAGGCCAGAAGATGACTGCTGTGAGGTATATGGCAATGTGAAACATGAAGCACGAATCAACAGGAAGGAATACTACAGCAATATCCCAGCAGGATTTAGCACCATGTCTAATTTGCAAGGTTGTCAATCAGTGGTTCCATAGCCATAATATATCTGTTAGACTGACCAAGAAACAGTCCTGAACTTAATACTATAGAACATTTATGGGTTCCATGAAACGCGGAGTTAATGCAGGCAGCATCAAAAACATGATGAATCTACATCAATTAATAAGGTAGGCTCGGTGATTTTAGATCATACCGTAGGAAGAATGTTGCAAGCTTGTGAAATAAATGCCGCGCCTGATTGCCACTTTGAGAAGAAATATTTTGCCCTACCACATCCTGAATTTGTTCATATATATTGTTTTTAGCTTGTGCGGAATTGTTTGTAAAGCCTCATAAATTGAATAGATTTTAATTGAGAATAGTCTTATTAGTATGCTGCATTCAAGTTAACTGCAATATAATTTCATACTGATGTATGAAAGTAAATGACAAAAGGGATTTCAATTGCTTCATAGGTAGTTGATAATTTTGCTGGAATTTGAATTGACCAATTCTTGAGTGTGGGAATTGAAATAAATGATCAGAATTGAGTTAAAAATGGGATTTCTGAATTTACTTTAGAACTCCACCTAATTAGAAAAATTATTTCTTATACACGCATAAGAGCCCGAACGCACAATTTACGATGAGGATTATCGATAAATTTATCAAGTTCATGGGAATGCTTTTTGTAAAATTTGTAATTATAATTTTAAAATTATATAAATGTAAAATTATTTGTAAATGTTTAAATATCTGCTCTCAAATTGTAAATTTTACTGACAATGGAATTGAAACTTATATTATTGGTGCGTAGCAATTGGAATTGAAGAATTGACTTGTTTGAGCAACACTTAAAATTTTAACAAAGAAGCTGTTTTGAGGTGCATATATATATATATATGTATTTCAAAAAAGTAATGTATGAAAAAAGATACAATTCCACTTACAGGTGGTTGAAGGAGTTGTAGAAATTGGTAGTGCCATTGAGAGAAGTGACTTAACGTCTTCAGCTGTTGCCAAATCAATTGAAGTTTGATTGTCGTGGTTTTTTAGAGTAGGATCCGCTCCGTGCATCAACTAAAATAATCATTTAGCCTTGTGAGGTAACTTGATTACGTATGTCTCAAAATCTTAAATCCGTTAAAGAAATGATCACATTTACACTAACCTTGCATTTTAGTGTAAATTTAAAATGGGCAGAATGAATTGAGCCTGCTAATGAAATATACATTTTGGAAGACAGATGAAATAAATAAGTAGCACTTTACCAACACTTAAAAGCAAAATGGTCAAATTGCAATAGTTATACAGTGGTATGATTAATTATTAAGTACCAACTGTTCTTATCCTATAAATTCAAGTACAATGATAAACTTTCCATTCAACATTTAAACAGATAACTATTTGGGGACTCACTCGCTTATGCACTAAACGAAGCAAATTTATACATTTTATGTTATATAGTCAAATTACAAATACGAAAAGTTCTCATAACCTAAATATGAAAAAAGTTTAAAAGTCATTTCACTAACCATGTTTATTTTGATTAAGCATTGCTATGTCTCTCCAGTGCTTTTCAGTAAATGCAAAATTACAAAAAGATTCATAACATTGTGAGGTACATTGTGCATTTCATTATTGTAGACCCTATGTACCTGAAAAAAAGAAGTTTGTGAGAATGTAGCAAATTTAAAATGATTTTGTACAGTAAACAATCGCTCACATTTCAAACACCCAACATTAGTCAACCCTTTAAAAGATAATGAAAATGTCAAAGCACTTGAAAACTATGTAAATAGGTGTAGAACCAAACTCAAAAGGAAGTAAACGGGAACAGCACTCAAATCGCAATTTCTAAATAATTTTGATGTCATTTATAAAGTGTCTGCGCAGATTTTAAAATATTGATGTAAATTTAAACAAATATATTAGATAGGTATCATCAAACTTCAAAGAGTTAAATAGGAATGTCGCTTATTGAAAAACGTTAGATTATTAATAATGTGCAAGTATAAAAAATATTCTCTATTTCAGAAACAGTTCCATTTTGCAATTAGATAGGAATATTTGAAGAAGTGCCACGTGATTTCAAACGCTGTTAACGATGAAATTGTTCACTTATTGTACAATAGATTTTCTATGTTCGGGTGTTTTGAAGATTCTTAATTAGAAATTGTACTTCTAAAATGAAAACAGCAATTAGCATTTGAATAGATTGTTGATATGACAACCAAATTACAAAGCGAATTGAAAAGAAGATTTACTGACCAATAATGAACAGAGCTGTGTCCTTCCCTTTTGAGAAGCTTCGTGTAGAGCAGTATATCCCCATTTGTCAGCACTGTTAACATCTGCTGATGCTTGTATCAACAGTGCGGCGATATCTACGTGCTAAACAAAAAATTGAGGGGAATTAGAAAACAGGTTTTCAAAATGCATATTAAAATCAAACTAATACCTAATAAATTTTAAATAGAATAAAAACCCCGAATACTAAATCTTTCCAAATTTCAGCAGACTGAATTGTTAATTAAATTTTCATACAATCCACTGTTCACTGCTCATCTTCAAAGAACCTGAATAGGGCTAGCTACTTCTGTTTTTCTAACCTAGGTTTATCCTTCAATGCTCATTCGACTCTGGAACCGACGATTAATGAGTCTGCACATGTTTTCGAACACTTGAAATGACAGTTGCATGAAAATTTAACAACAATCGTGACAAAAATGAAGATGAGGTTGTTTTGGTTATTGGGAAAATTTAAAATTTTGCGGTTTTAGAAGATGAAAAATGGTCAACTCTAGATACACACTTATTGAATATAAATTTCAGTGATAATTTGCGAGTTTTAAGAAAGACAATAATGGAGAACGGAATCAATATATAATTCCAAATTTTGCTCTTATTAAAAAACTGATATAAAAATAATTCACACAATGATGCGGGATGCAGCAAAGATATTCTTTGTGTGGCAAAAGAATCAGATATAATCTATGTGACACATATGTACACGTTAACTACCCTTTCGAACATTTCGAAATAAATTATTTGAGAAAATCATTGGGAGACGAAACTTTCCATTTTCTATGATTTGTTTATTATGAATACTTTTATCAATAAAATAATATATACATTAGAGCAGGCAAGGCAATACACTATATTTGACAGAAAGAAATGAGTGATTTGCAAGTCACTTTTCAAGCGATCAAAAATTTATGGAGTGCAGAAATTAAGATCGAGAGATAACCTTCATTGAAAGAAGCAAATATGTGACGGTTTTATCTTTGTAAAATTGAAATGTTAATTCCTTGTGTGTCATTGGCTCAGAACGAAGACAATCATCACCATATACTTCTCTTCAATCTTGTAGCAGTTCTCATCCAATGCCATGTGGGTTTTAACATACAATTCAATACTGTTCATCATCAAAAATGAATGGCTGAAGTTAATTAAAAAATAACGGTAGGTAACCTTACTTGAGAAACATACAATTCGATGCGATCCAACCGGAACTGAAAACCTGATATGATTTCAGCTACATAACGAATTAACCGCTAATTTCAATTAGCTTTCACAGTATTATATACATCCTCATTCAACCAAAATATTAACGTCTTTATGTAAGAACATGCATACACAAGAAATAAACGTACATTTTCGTATTTCAAGTGCCCTTAAAAGCAGATTTACGTTAACTGCGAACACGCTCGTACTTGAAATTATGGTACTGCTGAAACTTCAAATTTAAATATTTACATTTTGCCTTTGGCTATCACCGAGAAAGAAGATGCGTTATTTATGTTTTTAGGCTATCATTTGTGACCCATGTGTGGGTCGTAGTGCAACAAGAAAAAATTTATGAAAAAAGTCGTTATGATCCAATTATGGGTCACACAGCAGTGATAAATGAGCACTCACTAAAAAACCATTTAATCCCAGTTGCAAGTGAGCTAGATAGATTTTTTTATGATTGATCTTTATTTTAAGTCGATTAAAATTCAGCGGATATTTCATCTTTGCTAATTTTGCATTCACAAGCTAATAAAAAATATATAAAAACCGAACTAGTAGAACTCACCCCATAGGACGAAGCATTGTGAAGTGGTATAAGGCCTCCTTTGTCCTGAGCATTAACATCTGCTCCCTGTTCAACTAGATACTTTACCAATTGGAAATGGTTATATCCAGCTAAAACCGGAATATTAAAATGTAATACACAAAGTCAAATTGAAAATAATGTAAGTACATAAAGAGTTATATTGGAAACACTAGTTACTAGAAATCTATATTCTAATAAATAACCCTCATCTCACTATGATATTAAAAATGCAAAATTTAACAATATTTTCACAAATTTTATGAATTAAATGAGAAGCTTTATGACAAATGGCACAGGAATAAAAATGTAGTCAATTATTGAGTAATTTAATAATCTGGCGCAATGAAAACTAATATGCACAATTAAATGACACGCATGAAATATTAGAGAGAAAATTTCCCCAGTCAAAGGCTAGAAGCTCTACATAGATATCAATTTCAATTAGGTTGATTTAGACAAAGGGCAGTGAACATCAAAATTTACGAAAACTGAAATTTCAAACATCATATGCTTACTAAATATGAAATATAGCTCCACAATTGAGCATTTATTTTTGCAAAGGTTATTTCAATTTTAGTGCAATGCTAATGTTCCCGTTTAGAATTCAAATTTAACTATAAATATTTTGAGTTTCCACCCCATGTCTACATGTAGGATCCCTAAAAAAAGTTTGATACGCGCTAGAAACACAATGTGGTAAATTTCAAAAGGCATTGCATGAACACACCAAATATTTGCAAGAATGCTATTAAATTTATGAAATTTAAGTCGAAACTAGAAAGGTAATTGTAATTTTACAAATTTGGAATGTCAATATTACCGAAACTTATAATGACATGTATTTATGGAAACTAAGTAGCTGAAAAATGTCCACTAAGTTTTGAATTCTCAAGAAAAACAACCCTGGGGCTATAAAGCTACACTATTAATCAATGTAAATACTTTGAAAAATATAGCATAAGTACCACTGTAATAATACATGCAAAATTAATGTATTTAATTTTCAATCGCTAGAGCAGCGTCGTTGTCATTAAGAGTAGACTTGAAGATTAAAGGTGAATTCGCCTATTTGCAATTAAATATATTTTGATGCTCGATGAATTCATAAAATGATGTATTACATTTCATTTTATGCTACTTGTTGTTAAAAATCGTTAGATTTCGTATTGCCAATAACGCTTTCATTACCAAAATTAGCATATGCGCCTACTGCAGCATGACTACTTGCACACCACGAGTAATCATGTCTTGCAAAATGGGTGTGCTTAACAACATTTAATTGAAGAGTGACAACCATTGATTAAAAAGATCGCCATTTCAACATCTAAAATTCAAAAACTAAGTTCAAAAGGCTAAAAACAATAATCCACAAAATAAAACAATAAAATCAATGTGTATTTGAGAAACAATTTATCTTATGCATAAAAAAGCAAATCAATTAGAATTCCGATTGGAAGTCTGCACACAGTATGCAAATAACGAAATAAGCGATAAATTTATATAGGGGAAAACAAATATTGTAAACATATCTTATATATGAACATCAAAATTCATTGGACCGTTTTCAGTGACCATTTCAATTAACGATTATGCATTAAAATCTGCGCAAACTACATATATATATATATATGATAAAGTTAAACTATTGAGTAGAGAAGGATTGTCTAATAATGAAAATGATGTATTACATTTCATTTTATGCTACTTGTTGTTAAAAATCGTTAGATTTCGTATTGCCAATAACGCTTTCATTACCAAAATTAGCATATGCGCCTACTGCAGCATGACTACTTGCACACCACGAGTAATCATGTCTTGCAAAATGGGTGTGCTTAACAACATTTAATTGAAGAGTGACAACCATTGATTAAAAAGATCGCCATTTCAACATCTAAAATTCAAAAAGTAAGTTCAAAAGGCTAAAAACAATAATCCACAAAATAAAACAATCAAATCAATATGTATTTGAGAAAACAATTCATCTTATGCATAAAAAAGCAAATGAATTAGTATTCCGATTGGAAGTCTGCACACAGTATGCAAATAACGAAATAAGCGATAAATTTATATAGGGGAAAACAAATATTGTAAACATATCTTATATATGAACATCAAAATTCATTGGACCGTTTTCAGTGACCATTTTCAATTAACGATTATGCATTAAAATCTGCGCAAACTACATATATATATATATATGATAAAGTTAAACTATTGAGTAGAGAAGGATTGTCTAATAATGATCACTTCTTACTACATTTATTTGAGGCACGATAATGAAGTAAAACAATTCACTGTATGATTGGGAAAAGACTATAGTATTCTGAAGAATAAAGCAAGTGCTTGCAAAGAAGAAAGTTGGTGGCTTAACCCTATTTTACCTGAGGGCCGATTTGATTCGCTCCATATTTTTAGATATAACTCAGATGTCGTTTTTCTTTAACTTCTGCAAATTTGACGAAAAACTATGCAGATAGGCTTAAATGTTACAAAGTTTTAAAAAAAGTCCATAAAATGACATTTCTTGCGAGTTTCAAAGATCACAATTTTGTATGTAAAGGCTATAAATTGAAACCAATGCATAATTTTCAATGCAAAATTATAATTAAATATCTTCTATATTTTATTTGAATTATAGGCCCTTCTCTTAATTCCTATTTAGAAGTATTTCTAACATTTTGTGTTAATAAAAATTTGATACGTAACCTAATTAACATGAGCGTAACTCGCATATTAATTAACATAATCGCAAAATGGTTTTGCAAAATATACCTGAAGTGTCAAAATATCTCCACAATAAATTTGGGTTTGATCGGATGAACCGTTTCCGGTATTTGAGGGAGGCAATTTGCCCCCCCCCTCAGGAATAACGGCTACAAAAAATAGGGTTGAATAAAAATCAAGCAAGGCAAGATTTAGTGCAATCATTCAACATTCCGTTAACACAAAGCAACAGCTTTATACAGCTCTGATATAATTTGCAAGTGAAACGAAATTGCAAAAATTACAAAGAATATTTCGAAGAAAAAATGTGATCTCGAATGAAGAAGACTATCTTAAGGTTATAATATTATATTCATGATGATACCAAAACTTCTGAAATCAAACAAATTTTGTAGTACTTTCAAATTCAAATACTGAAAGAAAACAGTCCAAATGGCAAAATACACCAAAAAACGCATCAGGAAACGTTCAATAAAAAGTATTAATTAGTCAGCTTTTGCAAAGGCTAATTATATATATATATTTATATATATATAATGTTGGATTTGTGTAATGAACTAGTTAGAATTTTTCTAATGTATGTGCATGTCGATGGCTGAGAAGCTAAAAATTGCAATGGCAAGAAGAGAAGTTGACAAAACACAATTAAAAATGCAGTTGCCAATAATTGTTTCCTTATGTTCTTGCAATTTCAAAGTGATTTTAAACATAAACAAAAACTTTGTATTGTAGCAACTATATATTTGAAATGAATTGCAGAAGTTAAGGCAATTGATTGAAAAGCTGCCAGAGAGAAAGTACATTGGTCGTTAATGGCAAAAAATCACACAGCCTACAAATGAATAACAAGGAATTCTAATGAGCTACAGAAGCTTGATAGAAGGAAAAATGTCACAATAAAAAACTGATAACACATATTTTTGATTAAAATCATAAGGAAAATTGCTATTAAACTTTAAAAATGCTACAACCCAAAATGTTCACTCAGTAATTAATTCAATTATGATGAAAAAGTATATTTAAGGCTGCAAAATATGAATGGCAAGGAAAATCTGTTTGCTAGAAGGCGTCATGGAAGCATTGTTTTAGGAAAATGTGCATTCATTAAAGTTCATTCGCATGCATGGTGTTGAGATTCTAAGAGTATGCAAATTGGAATTAGTACTGATTCAGCTGTGATTGCGAGTGACAACGTTCCGTGTCACTCTATATTCAAAGTATTGCTAGAATAATTTGTATATGTAAATTTTCTGAGATTTTTACCACATCATTTAAATGTAGAGTGCAGTATAATCGAAAATGAAACCAATCGCAAATGCTAATTTCTATTCCACAATTGTATATACAAGATAAACTCTCTGTTCTCTCATTACCATATAAATTTGAATGTTTGAATTATACGTTTCAATTTTGAAAATTTGATAAATTAACTTTTGAATTAACTTTTTGAATTTTGATATTGAAATGGTTCAGTACTACAGGTAAAAGTAAAATAATAAAGACGGTATTGAAAAGAAAAATGGTAAGATAAACCATGAGTTTGTGGACAACACTCATGTTATTGTATAGCTAAATCATGTTACATAGAATAAAATTAATTTTATTTAAACCCAAATCGTAACAGGAAGTACACTCTAATCAAAGAATAAATAAAGTAAGAACTGTACGAATGGCAATTATAATAAGAAGGATCATACGGATGCACAATTTTATTGGGACCCATTCCATTTAGTCCCAGGTCCGTCGCATGAAAATTTTTGTACCCATGCTCCCAAGGCATAACTTTAATTTCGGCCCAAAATTCTGAGTGATACTTTAAAATAATTTATGGTCACAGTCACGTATTAGTCTCTGTCTCACTTAAATATTTAGTCTGAGATCCCAGTCCCATGGAACTGAATGGTCTCGCTTTAAATTTATATTTATTTTTTTCTTAAGTAGCATTTGATCAAGGTATATGTGAATGGCGCTATGTATAAGCATTTTTTGATCTAAATGTAAATCATTCTTATAATGAAAATTTTCTTCCAAAGAATGGATAATGACAGAGACTTTATAACATACGTTTTTGAAGTGTAGACTTGTTTTAAATTTTATACAGGTTTACAAGAATGTCATACGTTAAATGCGAATTACTGCAAAATTGGATGCTTAAACACTTAGAAGTGAGGTACACATTTAAGATCTGATCAGTAAAGAGGTTAAATTAAATAAAATTACAATAATTTCATTGTTGAATGAAGTTAAACAAACATATACATGTATATTCAATTTTAATGTTCCTTTCATAAAAAATAGGCTACATTAAAACAACTTTCTAGGAAATGGCAATGATCATATCCCTAACAACTTAAGATCTGCGCACATTTTCATATTATCTGAAGAATAACGACGGATTTGAATGCACAGTGAAATAAGTTTTACATAAATTTCTGATGAGGCAGCAATAATTCTAGACAGAATAAAACTCATACACTATTCAATGGAGAAGTTTACCTTAGGGCACGATGCAGAAATTATGCATAAAATATATATTTACCATATAAATGAAATTAGAATTCACTTCAAAGGCGAATAAACTCTGTCTGCTTGGAGAACAATGCAGAAACAATTATATAACGAAGCACATTAATTAAAACTAAAAGCCAGCCAGGAAGGACATAGCGCAAGAAACGGTGCTAACACATCGAAGAAGGAATTGTAAAAAAATCAAAATGCACAACTGAATAAATTTTGATTTCAAGGTTCCATCACAACCGATAAATCCACAGAATTTGCTAAGCAAAGAAACTACGCGAAATTCGCATGGCGAAAATCATTAACCTATTCTCACTACTGTTAGTTTTACATAACGTATTTGTAGGCATTTTTCAACAATTTCATCAAGCATGTTAAGAAATATTGATAGCTTTTTACATGGACACATTTATGAAATAACAATGAATGACTTTATTTAGCCGCTGAAGGCAGACACTACAAAAATATAAAAACAAGTCAAGTTTTGCGGCAGCGAGGACAGTCACAGGAGCTAAAGTAGGACCAGATGGAAGAGTGGACGAAGTTGGAGAACGGCTCAGCAAAGAGGAAAGACATCAAAGATTTCTTGAATCTCGGCGTAGGAGAAAAGAAATCAATGTCTGTTGGAGGGTTGAGAGTTAAGATGTAATTTGCAGCAATAAAAACACGATTAATGTGTGAGTGAGCAAGCGATGGAACAAGAGGAGATCAGAGGCATGGAAGTAGAGCTATAGCGTGAGAGTGGAGAATTTGAGAAGAGCGTCTTTGTATGGCAAGGGAAAGATCTATTTGAAAATTCCCTTCTGGAAGCGTTTCATAGGGTATGGCCGCTCATACAACGATGAAGATATGAGTGAATTACATGCCAATAAAAATTCTTTTCATGAGAAATCTGATTTTTCTTAAAATATTTAAATTATTTCTTTACCTAGTGTTCAGATAATGAGGTGGTGTAATGTCCATGGGAACAATAACTACCCTGAAATATTCTGTTGTTTGAAGACAATCTGTGTGAGTCCTCTGAGTTCGCTCAAAGGCGCACCTGGTGTTTTCAGAAATAGACTTAACAGACACTCCAAAATTTACTAACTAATGTATATTATAAAAATGTATAATGAAGTTTTAAAAATTCTAAAAGTCTAAATCCCGAAACGAGAGATGCAATGTAGTGATAATTTGAAGGTGATGTTAACATCCAGTCAACAACTAACATTTAAGATTTTTTGAATTTTGAAATCCTAAAACCAAAATTTGACATCTGGCGGTAAATAGATTTAATTTTAATAGTTTCTCACGTTTTTATATCATTCGACCCTACTTCTTTGACTTAGATGAAGAGCATTTAATGTCTTGCAATTTTGAACGACCCTTTTTATTGCTACAACATTGACACGTAAGCAAAAAAGCAAAAACCAAAAAATACGCATGAATAGATGACGTTTCAAAAATCGTAGAAAACAGTAAATTTTTGATAAATGCCTTGCAATTGGATCAAATGCATATAGATAAAAATCAGGATGCACAATGCTGAAGTGTAACACGATCTGGATACGCAGAAACAACAGGGCTGTCAAAATCTTTAACAAAAATTCAATATTTAGGAAATTTACTTTATTTTTAATACCCTCTCGATTAAAGCGAATTTCCCCCTACATCCGTCCCTGGTAGACTTACACACTGTTTACAAAATAAGTGCCGCCATTTTCCAGATATTATGTCTAAGACTTAATTATTCTTTGCATAGTAGATAGAATGCCATGTCTACACGTTTCGCTTATGTATTAAACTTACACCAATAATTATTGTTTGTTTCTGTTTTATATTATAAAGAGGGGGTTTTTGACAGCCACACCCTGTACTAGAATAATAGAGGAATATTTGCATAATAATTGAATTCACGGACATTAAATATGCCGCGGCATTAAATACAACATTTATTTTAAATGTTAACTCTCACCAGCTAAGTGAAGTGGCGTTGAATTGCGTCCTTGAGTATCGCGGCAGTTAATATTTTCAGGAGTTAATAAGCGTGCAATTCGTTCCAATTGGCCTTTCTTAGCAGCATCTAAAACAGCTGTATCCCCTTGAAGCAAATCGGCAATGTCCTCATCGGATTCCTTCACCATGTCCAAGGCACTTAATCCATCTCGATTCTGAAAATACTCATTTAATTTAAGAAAAACCAATTAACTCTTGCTAACCAATCAGCGAAACGCAAAACTATCTTTAAATGGATTGCGAATCCTGATTTCCTACCGTAAATTAACTAATACATTTAATTAAAAAATGTCAATCTTTAATTTTCGATTAGAAAAAGAGTATGAATCTAAATGCTTAAATGATGGCAAACAAAAGCGAAACAACAATTTGCTAAAAACTTAATATCCGTAGTTACCATTCTTATTCGAGATGAGGTCCGTCAAAACTTCGGAGGGACTAAAATTAATATCGTTGGTAATGGCCGGTAAACAGATTGAACAAAAAATTCAACATAAATTTCAGAGTCCTTGTAGTAGACATCAAGTTTACAAACCTATGAAGATAGTGTTAAATGATAACAGAATTTGAAGAAAAACCAATGCATAGCTAGAGAAAGCGACTGGATAATGATGACAATATAGCAAATGACAAAGACAAAAATGAAATTGATTCCATTAGGAAAAATGATTTTTAAATTCAAAGCAAAGAAGGAGAATAATAGGAATCTTGTAAGAGAGTTGTAATTGGGCTGGGCAGGATATTTTCTAAGAATCGTGTTGAAGGGACCATACTAGAAGTCTTGGGCCATAATGACGTTGCTGAAATTAACCATTTATGCTCCAAGTCACCGTTAATTATTTGGTCACTGTAAATCTAATAGGAGTTGTTGATTAATCAGAAACCTACTTTCCTAAAATGTTACCTGGATCATTTCAGGACATTCCGGGTTAAATATGATTAAAATAGGGCTGGAATGGGCGTAAAAATGAATGTAATAAGCACTGAACTGCAAACATATTACACTACGAAATTTGTTGACTAAGGGCGTATCTGGCACACCCACCTACACACACGATTATAAAGTAAATTCACATGAATATGATCGATGATGATATTTTTACCACAAAACTAACCTTTTTTAGCGAATCAGCGCCATGTTTAAGTAAAAGCTTGCAAATATCGTATTTCGATTTAGCCACAGCTTCATGCAACGGAGTAAACTTCCAAAGATCGCAAACATCAACTTTAGCACCATAGTTAATTAGCATTTCACAAACATCGTAATGTCCATACGAGCAAGCGTTATGTAAGGGCACCAAACCCCTAAATTACAAGAATTAAGAAAATTCCAAAACATCGTGCAGCAACTCATAAGCATGTCGCAACTTATAAAATATAACCAAGACCATTAAATTCTAAAATTTTAAGTCGTTTATGAATGCGAAATGATATTTATTGTTATTACTGCTATTAAATAAGAATGTTTTAATTGGTTTTGGAAGTAATTTTAAGAAAATTCACAATCTAACAGTCAGATGATTTTGATGCGACAGACAAGCTGAACTGGGTCGAAAAATTATTTAAATGCTTCCAGTTATGGTAAAATTCCACTTATTGTTATTTCACCACAGGAATGTCTGTCACAATTAATGGATATGTACAGAATAAAATTGACAAAAGAGATTGAAAAACAATTCCCCAAAACTATCCATTTGCATATATACGTATGACAAAATCATTGAGTGTTTACGGTGGAAAGTTATTGTCGGTATTAATAGTTATAGTTAACAGTAGATAAATAAGGTGTTATCGAATCAATTTCCAATTTCCACTCTGGTGTGAGGTCCCATTTAGACGACGTTGTAGATAAATTTATATTTGTTTATAAACAGTGGAAAATTTGGCCATTCATATAAAAAGTAGGAATTTGAGCTCAAACAGGAGGCAAACGTCAAATTCAATTAAGTTAGGATGGGATTATAACGAATGCGTTTGTTAATCACAGTTCATTTAGTTCATAGTTTGCGCGCTGCAATTTTACATAGGTGCACATGCTACAACACCTCAGACACAACTTCAAGGCATTTTAAAAATGCCTAAGTGCTATTCATTAACTCTTAGTATATCCTTATGTATAATTCTACCACAAAAACATGCAAAGACAGTAGTATTTTTGAGAGAATAAATGAAAGTAAGAAATACTACACATTTACCTCAAAAATATTGTTTTACAAGTTTAAAATTAGATTTGCAACTATTTGAATGCTGCAATTATTACTGAGCAAGCAAATGTAAGGAAGATAATTACAAGGTTTTTGCAAATTTATACTCAAATTGGAATCACTAGTAAAATTTGACATGTATATTTCAGTGGAACATTTTATCCAACTTTTGTCAAAAACAACCATTAAGAGACAATGATGCTCAATTAAATTATTGATTAAATTAAATATTCAAAATGTCCTTTTCAAGAATTGAAGAAGTTGTTGATAAACAATGTACTGAAATCATATTGATTAAATCATTGAAATTTACTGTGGTAATAATTAAAACCCGAAATCTTCACTTATATATTAATTTTTTATTACCATACATAGCATGATGTCAAAATAAAAATATTTAAGTCACTCATTGACAATTATTCCAAAACCTATATAAATTGTTGATCAAACCGTTTCTACGTATTGCTAACACAGAGAAAAGAATTTTTTAACTGTACATCTAATAAAAATTTTTAATGATTTTTTACCACTTGCAAATTTGATTAAAAATGGCTTAGATATTTCTGACATTTGCGGCCAATAAATAAAACAAATGGCGGAGGACAGGGTTCTGAGAAAGAGTTGTCATGATATGGTGGAGATTAAATATAATATCACCAGAAAAACCAATTTTCAGGATGCACTCAAAAATGCCAAAAATAAACCACAAAAAGTTAATATATCAGTTCAAAAATTGTCTACAGCAGCAAATAGAATTATAAACAGGCCTGGAAACTATTAGTGGGAGACAAAAAACTGGAGATAAAAGCTCGCCCATAGAGTAGATCCTTTGAAAATTCCCATTCTACCGTACAACGCAGCAGACAATTGCCGCCCTTTAATGCTTAATGGACTTTCGAATTTCAACCCTAGACGTTGCTATGATAGTCAGCATTATAAACAACCGATACATGTCTATACAGTTACAAATTTTATACTTTATTAACGGGAAAGTTGCACTGGATCAATGAGTCAAAATAATTTTCTTTGAAGACTACTGAAACCATATACGGGTTAAACTTGCACGTGTGTAACTAATACCGAAACCCAGAAAAATTATGCTGCTTTCACTTTCAAATGCCGCAATTAATAATGAAACACCATTACTGTTTATATACATTTTACGATGCTAAAACGACAATGTGGTACATGCCATAACAACATTGTGAAAGGCTGTTGTTGTGAATGTATAATGTAATGCAGCATGATATATTTCCTCGACAAGTCAATATTTTCTACTCAATAACAAATAGTCGCATAAATATTGCGGTTACTCTAGACCTGGGGTGTGCAAATGGCGGCACGCGTGCAATAACCCTGCCCACCGAACATTTCTAGTGGCCCTAGGTAACTTTTTGTAAAGTTCTACATTTTTTATATTACTTTTGACAATATCTGTAATTTTTTTCAGAAACAATACCAGTAAACCAAATTAATGATGAGTCATGTTTTCATTTTCTCATATACATGCAATTTTGTTAGTGTGTATATATGATAAACAACAGAATGGGTGACAATCTGCCTCACCATGTACTCAAAGCTTATTAGGTTTTGCACGCCCCTGCTTTAAACTTTAAGTAGCAGGACAGTAATTCTTAGATAGGCTTAGCTGTGCTTTGGGATTTGACACGACACAGTAAAATACTAGAAGCAGCACTGAAAGCGGGTTGGTGTTCTTATGAACGATTTATAGTGGACCGTATTAGTCAAATAAATAAATAAATAGGGTCGGCGGAAGAAGTCAAAGCTGATGAAATCTTTAAAGTTAAATCTTAGTGTTTACATGGGAATTGAAACCTAAGAAAATAAATACATGAGTAAGATAATAACAGTGTTATGTTTATGATGGAATATTATTAAACAGTGCTTTAGCCATTAATGCTATTGAAAAGAACAATATGTTGCGCTAGAGGACTACAGGTTCATTTCGACTTTACATCCCTCATTTGTGACTTAATTGATATTAACTACAATTTCATTATAGAATTCATACTGCTCTATGTCTATACACATTTATAGTTTAAGTTAATATTTAATCACTAGATAATAGGAATTACCCCTTGTCTTTAGCGTGCACATCAGCACCATGCAAGAGTAGGTACTCAACAACATTTAAACGGTTATATCCTGCTGCAAAGTGGAGAGGGGTTGAGTGGCGACCATCGACATCTCGGCAGCTAACATTCGAAGGTGTACAGATACGCTCAACTGATGCGAGGTCACCCTGCTTAGCAGCCTCTAACAGGATCTTATCTGTTTCTCGTACAAGAGGATCATCTAAACAATTTTATATAAAATAACTAAGTTGCATGACTTACGTATAATATGCGCGTTATTATTCTTTACGGGACGCAGTTGGAATGACGACATAAATAACTAACCCTAACTGCAACCCCTCACCTAAAAATGAATTAACATGATGAAATGAAATGCAATTTCAATGGTTGAGGTGCAGGGTTAGGGTTAAGGTTAGAGATTAATAAATAATTTATGACGTCACTCCCTAAAGTAAAACAACGCCTATAATATGACATAAACGCTTAAATAAGGCTGGACAATGTTGTTCGGATAAGCAAGCATATAAAGCTTTTACTTCAATGAATATTTAATTTGAAAAAAAAACAGATACCTCGAAGGATAAGCTTGAGCTCATCTGAAGCCAGAGAATAAGCGGTATATCCATCTAACGACATGACAGTTGGATCAGCACCTGCAAGTAATAAGGCTTTGCATATCTGGATATGACCTTTCCTACTAGCCCGGTGTAGAGCTGTCTCTCCAAGGCCGTCCAAAGCGTCGATCTAAAAACCGAGAAGTCCAAAAATGAGGAAATGAATAAATCACATATATTGAAATACCATCATATTCTAATTGGAAATACGACTTTGAAAAGTAAAATGAAAATTACATGAAAGCATTAGCGAAATTGAAAATTACTTTAGTACCTTGACATTGTATTTAATGAGGCAGTCAACAACACCGAGGAGATTGTTTTCGGCAGCAATGTGTAATGGTGTTAATAAGTGCTTATTCTTAAAGTTTTTACTAACACCCTTACGAAGAAGATAATCACAGCATTGTTTGTGCTTCGAATGCGTACTCTCAGCGACGCAATGCTAAACAAAAGTTAATCGTAATACTTAAAATCGGTTTCCCACCGTCATTCAATAAATTAGTTTTAGAAATTAATTTTTTGGATCGAGGCAAAATTTAATTTCGTAATTAAGTTAAGGTAACACAAAAATACGTTTTAACAATAAAAAAATCAAAGACATAAAGTGTAGCATGGAAAACAAGATTTTCATGATAAGCACGGTGATAACCTAAGTTTGAACATTCCGCGAACACGGAATTTTGTCAATAAAGAATATAACAAATGAAACAAAAATGATAACAAGAGAACTACACTAACCATCGTATGTAATAACTACCTCTTGCTGTTCATTAAGAAAGGAAGCTAAACAACAGTGAGGCAAATACAAACAAACAAACAAATATTGGTTAAACAAGATTTGAACCATCATCAAGATGTTTTAAAACAAATGAAGAACTAATAATGAAAAAGGCTTGCAGTGCAAACAGATTAAAAATTTTGCCCTACTAAACCTAAATATGAAAATAGGTAATGAAATCCAAAATTCTACATGATACAAAATACATCATACNATACTTAAAATCGGTTTCCCACCGTCATTCAATAAATTAGTTTTAGAAATTAATTTTTTGGATCGAGGCAAAATTTAATTTCGTAATTAAGTTAAGGTAACACAAAAATACGTTTTAACAATAAAAAAATCAAAGACATAAAGTGTAGCATGGAAAACAAGATTTTCATGATAAGCACGGTGATAACCTAAGTTTGAACATTCCGCGAACACGGAATTTTGTCAATAAAGAATATAACAAATGAAACAAAAATGATAACAAGAGAACTACACTAACCATCGTATGTAATAACTACCTCTTGCTGTTCATTAAGAAAGGAAGCTAAACAACAGTGAGGCAAATACAAACAAACAAACAAATATTGGTTAAACAAGATTTGAACCATCATCAAGATGTTTTAAAACAAATGAAGAACTAATAATGAAAAAGGCTTGCAGTGCAAACAGATTAAAAATTTTGCCCTACTAAACCTAAATATGAAAATAGGTAATGAAATCCAAAATTCTACATGATACAAAATACATCATACAGTAAATGAACATACATTTGGTTAGATATTTATTACGAAGCTTAACTCCAACTCTAACCAAATAGCAAAATAACCCAATTATAGTTTTTATTGCCGATATTTTTAAAGCAAACGTCGACTAAATAAACCGTAATTAGAGGAATCTCTAAGGGAAATGAGAACAAAGTTAGAGGAAATAAGCATCCAGATTTGCGATAAATAATTTGCGGCTGGAAAAATAAGACCATGTTGAAAATCATTAATGATTCGCTGTACTGCAAATATTTAATTTACAAGTAATCTTTGATGGAATCTACTAAAACGCTTTCAAGTATGTATTTAGCTGTAAAATATTTTTAAAAAACTACCAATGCGTTGTTATGAGTTAATGGATCGCAGAAGTTAACAACATCGGCGTTAATGAGCTTTTTAATTTTGCTTAAGTCTGTGGTTTTACAAGCATAGAGGAATCCCTGACCTTTGTACTCATCTAAACATTTTTAAGTAACTAAATCAAAAACGTTGAAAAATTACATAAAAGCTTTTCGCGTAGCTCTTTTGTGGGGGCCAAGTCTAAAGAGGATTTCCCATGACAATTAACCAAGTACGGATCAGCTCGGAAAGACAGTAACAGTGAACATACCTCCAATCTATAAACAAGAAAATTGAGCCAACATGCACTACAATTACAAATAAAAATACATAAAATTCTATATTATAAATCATTGTTATAAAGCCCATATGATAGTCTTTGCACAATAAAAAATATTATTATATAAAATAGGGATTGTGATTTTAAAGTCCAGTGAGTACACACAAACCTGGATTTAGAAACGGCTTCATGCAAAGGTGTGAATTGCCACAAGTCAACAGAATTGGGATCTGCGCCATATGATAACAATCGCTCAGCAACCTCGAAATGTCCATACGAGCAAGCATTGTGTAGTGGAATTAGGCCTCTAAAATGCAGTTTTACATAACATCTATCATTGCCAGAATTGGAAAAAGTGAATTCTTAAAAAAGCGTTTTAAAACATTTAGAAAAACCACTCCAATGTGCTAAAAGTTTGATGAAAGCACATCCAATGGCAATCATTGAATTATGATAAACCTATATCAATGTTCATTTCTTGTTTCACACATGAGTAACAAAAAGCAAGTCTTGCTACTTGTTCAGTAAGTCTGTTATAAATTATGAATGAACATCATTTTCCCTGGATTTGAAAAAAACATTCGTAAAACAACTGTTTGAAAGATAACCCTTTTGATAAGTGATCATGTAAATTGGAAATAACATTAAATTTGAATGGAATATATGCAATGCATTATTGTAGAAACGTATTTACGACAAGAGAAATAGCATCATTAATAAAATGTAACATAAAAGGATTTGGTTGCGAATGGCACTTAAAATGTCGATCTAGTTTTTAGTATACCCTTTATCTTTTGCGCGAACATCAGCCCCGAAACGCAAGAGATTTTCAACAACTTCCACACGATTATAACCAGCTGCCAAATGCAGAAGAGTCGACTTTCTGCCATCGGCTGCATGTAAATTCACATTGAAGGGAGTGAGTAAAGCTAATTGCACAGCTTCATTGTCACGTCTAAACACACATCTATTAATTAATGTAATTCAATAATGAAATGAAAAATGTTAGACCAGCAGACACACGAGAAGGAAATTCAGAAATTTATTCGTTTTCACGCAAAAATCATCTAATTAGCATTTAAAAGTCATATTTGAATTGTAAAAATAATGAAGTATAATACATTATATATAAGTATGACCTTGCAGCTTCGAACAATTCATTTTTGCGATAATCACCAGTGAAAACCGTGAGCGCATCCTCATCTGCAACATCCATCGCGGTTTTACCATCAACATTCTTGATTCTGCAATCAGCGCCATTTTGAAGTAGAGCTAAATTTAACTCATTGAAGGTTGAACTTTAAACATGAACACTATACCAATCAAAACATTGCATTTCCCTTTAGCTGCTGCTTCATGCAGTGGTGTGTAGGAGAAGTTATCTCGAACATTGACATCAGCTCCATGTTCAATTAGAAGGTTAACGATCTCACAATGCCCAAAGGAAGCCGCATTATGCAAGGGAACTAATCCGCCATCATCTTTGGCATTAACAACGGCACCATTGTTCAGCAAATACTCTACGACCTCTCTTCGACCGAAGCCTAAATTCAATCCGAAACTAATTTTTTAGAGATGTTTGATAACATTCTTGATAGAATGCATATGACTAACAATGGACAATATACAATTAAACAAAATTATTAATTCTTTGAAAGTAAAATATTTGGACAGGATACATCATAAAGTGATGATAAACAAGCGCAGAACAAATTTTAATAGTTGAACTCGAGATTAGTGCACAGCGCGTTTGAAAAAGCGTAACAGCAATTAACAATTTCTCATTGCTAAGTAAAACACTTGCATCCTTGAGATTCAATATGAAAGTCTTCATTACCGTATTTTGATTTCATAATTCTAGGTAAGAATAGATGTTAACTTAACACTTGTATTTTATAGTTGACGCTTTTTTGTGAAATTGAATCTATATAAATTTTGAAAATACAGTCCCTGAGAGATTTTAAAATTAGTAAGGTGAATTTAATGATTTTTTAGCAGTGACTGTGTTAAAAAAGGTTCTTTATTCATGTTTAACGCTAGAAAACCGGAATGGTAAATTTTGCATTTTACATGCACTTGTAATGCCTCCTGTAATGAGAATTTAAATAGAAAAACAGCATATTTTGTTCTGCTGACACTTTTCTTTCATTTGCTTTTCTTTTTGTAAGTTTAAATTGAATGGGTCATTTTTGACAACTGCATGAATTTATGATATAGAGATCGGAGAAGATTGAATTGAAATTCACTTATATTCAAAAACATACTATATACGTACAACCGACCCAAGCATTTAGAATTATAATTCCTGGTAACCATAAATCCGAGCATGTATTTCAAACGAACTTCCAAAAATGCCAAAAACGGTAATTTATAACTGTTTTTATTAGGGCTACGAATGATAAAAAACAGCTTAGAATGCTTCTATCAACTACTATGCTGGAAAAAATCGAAATCCTTGATAAAATTATCAACAACTCAAAAATTAGCTGTTTGAATTGCTGATTACATAATATTGTCAAATAGCGTTAATATCAATTATGAGAATTAAATAATAGAATCAAATTCAGTGTAAATATTAGTTCTGCTCGTATCAGTAAACACTTTAAATGGCCAACAAAAAACCAGCATAATTTCGAGGAACAGACTATAGAATTCACTGGCGGACGCTGAATTGGAAATCTATCCACATATTGTTCACAAAGGCTTCTATTGTAAGCATTGATATAAAAAAGTTCATAATGACTTATAACGTCTTCAAAATTGTTTATCTAGAATTCGTAGGAAGTCAATTAGACACAGTTATAAGACGTCATTAATCTTGAAGGAGAGAATTGATCATGAGCATTAATAACCCGCTTTTCAATTGAGACTCGAACCTATGGCCAGATGAATACTCGACTCAAATTACTTGTTTAAGGATTCGATGGCGTTTTACTTCAAACAATTAAAATTTAGAAACAACTCTGAAAAAATGTCCAAGGTGTTAACCAATATTTTATTGATTATTTTAATCTCGTAGCAGTTGAATATTACATTTCGCTATCATAATCCAAGCGATTTAAATACGGAAGTTATTAGAAATTGAAATAACGTCAGATCATTATGGATTACAGAAATTTATGAAACCTAACAACAATAAGCAAAAGTTAGGTTCGTCAATGATACTTCAGCTAATCGTTGATAACGATTCCTAGAGTATGAAATATACGAAAAGGTAGAATTTTACGTATTAGTGGCAACTAGTAAATACAAATGTGATAAAGTATTAAGATGGTAATGAAATTACAATTCAATTTCTACAAAACGCCACCCAACATTTTGTGTTTGTAAATCACATGGCGCAATGTTGACAGATCCGATAATGGCCATTTTTGTCTTGGACATAACTAGCAACAGCTTTGTCACCATGTTTCGTTGGCATCGCATATATATATATATATATATAAATGTCTTTCTATTAATGAAAAAATTACACATAAGTAGACTTACACATAAATTGATAGAGTAACACGCGCATAGATAACTATAAATACTGCGCACAGCAAATATGGATAATAGGGTGAAATGAAAAAAAAATTTTTTGATTTATGGAAAAGAGTTTCTAAAAAGCCGCCTCTACCGCAATATATATATATATAT
>CABFPE010000833.1:185551-198967 GCA_900660155.1 Hofstenia miamia
ATAATAATAATAAATAGGTGGGTATTGAGGACGCTAGAGACCAATGGTGTTTCACAGAAATGGGTTGAGTTTCTAGAGAGGGAGATGGGAAAGTGGCAGACTAAGATAGACGGGCATAGGTTGAAGTTTAGAAAGGTATATATAGTTGGCGCAGAATGAGTATAAGTTCAGGCATGATAAGGTGGAAAGAATGGTACACTGGAGCTTGAGCAGGCAGCATGGGTTAGAAGCAGGAGACAAGTGGTATGAGCACAAGCCGCAGGGAGCTATCGAGAATAAGAAGGTTAAGATATTGTGGGACTTCAACATACAGACAAGAAAGGTGATAGAAGCAAGGAGACCAGACATAGTAGTGTTAGACAAAGAGAAAAGATTAGTAACAGTGATAGACATAGCTGTACCAAAGGACAAGAATGTAGAAAGCAAGGAGAAAGAGAAGATAGACAAGTACAGGGAGTTGGCAGAGGAAATAGAAAGGCTGTGGAAGTTAAAGAAGGTTGAAGTAGTCCCGGTAGTTGTAGGAGCACTAGGAGCAGTGAGTAAGAAGCATAAGAAATACTTGGAGGAGTTGGGAGTACCATAGTGGGGAGGAGCAGTAGCACAGAAGGCAGCATTGTTAGGAACAGCTAGAGTCCTGAGGAAAGCTCTCAGACTCCCTGGGAACTGGTGAGTTCCCCGAGCTGAGAGGGATACCAGCATGAAGCTGTGAGAAGAAATGAAATAATAATAATAATAATAATAATAATAATAATAACGGATTTAACCAAAATTAATGGTGTATACAAAGGAAAATAACATATTTACAAACAAAAAAATGATCACTTACAGAAGGAGAGCTGAGGGGAGAGAATGCAGAATAGAAATATTCATTACAAAAATTTGATATGTCACAGAGATTAAGCAAGCTGACTTTTGAATTCAATAGCCAAAGAAAGAGATTTGTTGTTGGAAAAGAGATGTGATCAATTTGTGTGCAGTACTGATGGAAAATTTGGAAGAAAGGCAGTGGAGGAAAGCAGCTTCATCTAAATTTTTGGATTCTCTGCAAAAGATAATATTTGAAAATGGGTGAACAGTTAAATTTTTGAGATGTCTGAGTTTATTGTAAAGATGGACAGAATGAGAAGAGTAAAACAAAAGTAAAAGTTGACGTCACCTTCCTTTACGTGAAATAAAGAGGAAGTGACCCGGGAGAGAATGTTTTGAAGCAATTGGAGAAGATCATTTGGAGGGAATGCGAGTAGAGAATCAAAAACAAAGGAAGATTTAAGGAAATTGTTAAACGAACATAGTCACCAAGAGTGTAGGAAAACCATTTCAAGAATATTCAGTAATCGAGGAAGACAAAAACGGGAATGTTGCGAGAAGAAATGTATGATCTGTAGAAAATAATGAGGAGCTCACAGGAGAAATTAAAGTATCGGGTAAATTGGAGTAAACTGGATCAAGAATATGACCAGAAGCATGTGTTGGACAAGACACTAGTCTGATAAGCGAGAGATCACAAAAGAAGTCCAACAAGTTGAAGTTCATAAGAATCTGATGAAAAGGGAACATCCCAATCAACTTCAGGAAGATTAAAGTCATCGGTGACAAATATTGAAGACTTTGAGATCCCATGTAGGAAAAGCATTTGAGAGGAGAGGAGAGACTAATGATACAACGGCAGTCAAATTTAGAGTGGAGGCAAAGTATTATTGTGCGATGACGTCAGCACAAAATCTACCACGGAGATACGTGTCTTCAATAGCGACATCAGGTACACCCAGATGAACAAGGACTTTTTGAATCATATCGTGGTCATGTTGGTGATTTAGCAGGGGCTTCAGGAATTCCACGAATGCGAATAGTTGAACGGAAGTTGGGCGCATCATGCTCTGATACCTGGGCTTGCTTAGCAGAAGGAGCGATTGTACAAGACATAGTGGCACTGAGTAACGTTGACGCAACTTAAATCAATATATTCACTACTTTTCAACAGTTTATCTATATAAGCCCCGATTCAAACCAATTTTGCCTTATAAATAGCGTAATTCATAATAAGAATATCTAACGTGATATAAAGAATTAAATTAATTTAAATTAACATCAATATGTCAAATGATAATACCATAACTAGAATTAGTGAGAATGACAATCCTCAATTCGGGAAAAAGGAGCAAAAATTCAATAAGATTTTGTCTAACTAAATCAGTCAAAATTTCTAAAATATGTCTTCATGACCTTATACACAAAATATCATTTCACATGAACGAATATAGGTGCCAATTGCCGTTCTGAATATGAAACTTTGCTTTTCAGACCCTTTCATATCTGAATTTTAAACAGGCGCGTATTCCAAGGAGGTCCGGGTGCTCAGACAAATCGTGAAAATATTACAACAGTATCTGTATTGAAACGCAATAATATATTATTTTCTATTATTTTGATCACCAATACGTTATTCTCATATTTAATGAAAAATTTCCAATTATTTCCCATTGTACTAAGCAAATGTTTGATGCTCTCTTATGCATGCCCTATTTCTGCAAAAGATATAGGAATTAGACCTCACTCTCCACAATAAGAAATACTGGGTAGGTATTGATATTAAATTTGACTATATTTTATATTATCTTAAAAAGGAGATATAATTTACAGCATTCTATTTTAACTAAAATTTACAGAAATTAATGTAAGTGTAATTATTAGGATTGTCCTTATTTTCTTTGTCTGACAGCGACTGGTTTTATTTGTTAATAATTTGATTATTTATACTCAAAGGAAAACTCCCAAAATTACGTTGGTTTCTACTTAGTTGGTTCGTCTCGAAGAAAGATGTCTGTTTTCTTTCAAAATAGAATCAAGGCGACATTAGGAATCAATTTTGTGCTGAATTTCAATATCTCAATAATACATTATCAAATATTAAATTTTGTAAAGCAATGAAATAATCGGACATTAAAATAATTTTCTAACTTAATTTGACTACAAAAGAATATTAATGGAGTTCAAAGATTGACCAAGTAATTGAAATATAAATGTTAAAATGTTGAGTAAATTATAAACCTTAGTTTACAAAATATAGAAGGGTTAATGAAGCTGCTGTAAGAATCCAAAATAAATGTTTTTCAATTTTATTGAAAACAACCACTAAAACTGATCGAAAACTACTTAACATAATGTTGGCTGTGCCAAAGTTTTGCTTACATTACGTATTTACAGTAGAGTATATTACACTGTATATTGTGTTTACAAATGACACTATGTCGGTTTTCCTTGAAAAAATCCCCACTTTGCTGTGAAATCTACAGACCTATCAAGACATGCATAGTTTGAAAGATAAACTGAATCTATCTCGTGTGTGATTAAAATGACGATACACACAATGAAAGTGTATGCACAAAGGTTGAATGTAATATACATGTACAACAAACAAACTTCAGTAGATAATTTTTGTATCACATTCAAAAAATAACTTTGACTAAATCCTGATTGGTTTTATTGATTTATTAATTAAGTACAGCACAAAAGAAAACCTGTCATTTTTGCAAATTTTGAAAGCGATATTACACATTATTAAATTATTATATAACTTTAAAAGTGGGGTAAATTTTCTCTAAAATTATTTGAATAAGTTTGAATTAAACGTTTGAAATTTAATGATCATTGTGGAAATTAACCAACTAGATCAATGAAATGCATTTTATTCAACCTATGAAATTAGAAAATGCGTTTTATATACAAAACCCACTTAATCACTAACCTGATGTATTCATGACTAGAATATTTGTTGCAGATTTGCAATATCTTGAAATAATTGAACTGTTAATTAGTCAAATGATAATTATGATCAGAAATTTGATTATTATTACTACAATATTTAAAAATAGGTATATTATTTTGAAATTTCCCAAGTTATCAGCATACTTGTCACTAATTTTTGCGAAGATAACGCGATTCTCCACTTTCTAGGGAAACTAAAAATTACACATATATATAAATATATGTATATATATATATATATATATATTAGATAAATCTTGAGAAAAATAAATGCTCTTCGAGCATTGTACTTCGATTTGTAAATATATCACATGAAATTGAATTTGATTAAATTTGCATTTCCCACAACTGAGTCTTTGATAAATCCTCACCCTCAATAAATGAAATAGTCAATAACTTAAAAAGTAAAGGCGCCCTTGTTTCGAAAAAATATTTTTATGAAGGAGAGATACGTTTAACAACTGTATAATATTTATTTGCACAATTTCTTGCATTGTAAGGATGCGATTTTTTAGTAATGAAAAATTAGAAAGGCGGATGCATACTGAATATTTTTACATGCCGTTCCTAAATGCATACAATTCTTTGCGAATCGGCTATTGTAACATATATAACATATATTTCTTTTAAGAAGATCAATCTGTACTGTTTTATAAAGGCTTAACGCGAGCTTATTAAAGAAAAGACTTCATACATATAATGCATATATGTTATATGGCAAATGACAAGACTAAACCATCATAAAGTACATTGAAAGTGGGACAGATCGAAAACAGCTTCGTATGAAATTAGAAAAGAAAATAGTTAGCAACAAGCCGAGTCGATCTGACTATCTACAACTCTTACATTGTTCGTTTGGAACATTTGCTCTCTAAAGAAAGCCAATGCAAATTATCAACTTGCCGTCGACCTTTACACTCACAATGTAGATATTTGTATGATTACCGAAACATGGTTGTTGCCTGATATCTCAGATTCATATGTGTCAATCCCTGGCTACAACATTATCCACCATGATAGAACCCATCTTAATTTCGAAAAGCGCACAGGTGGCGGAGTTTGTATTTTCTATGGAGTGAATTTTGCTTTGCATCAAATTTTCCCAACAGGATGTGAATCAATCGAAATTCTCTGGACAATGTGTATAGTTGATAGTCGAAGAATCATATACTGTGTTACCTACTACCCTCTCTCACTTGGCAAACAAGAACAGTACTTATCTCATATCATGGAAGCAATAGACTGGTCGAGGGATCGTTGGCCGTATGTAGAATTCACTATCTGTGGAGATTCCAATGACTTCAATGTTGGTGAGCTTGAATCAATCCCACAGGCTTGAAAGCATATTCACTGGTGCAACCCATGGATCATCACAACTTGAATTTATGCTAACTTCTATACCTGATAACTATAAAGATGTTTGTACTATTTCATCTTCAGCTGATACAGACCACACGGGCTTATTGGCGGTCTCATTGCCAAAATCAAAACTTACAAAACATATTCAATACTACCGAGAACACAATCGGACATTGGATATTACCAGCTTTCTGATGAGGCGCTTGATCATTTGATGTCCATTATACGTTTTATATGAACAGCACTTTCCATTGCGATCATCAGGAAAATGGTGGAAGTATGTCAATTATATCTCGGGGACCAAATCAGCTTCGGCTTATATCTGTAACACCCGTTCTTTCAAGACACTTCGAGAGGTTGGTGTATGACATTTTCATATCTCCAAGCCACAATAAGAAAAAAATCTCAATTAGCAGTGTCGGACTTTTAAAGAGTATTTTGCCTAGATCTCAGTAAGGCGTTTGATAGGGTTCCGCATCATCTGATTATTGAAAGTTTACAACGGTTTCCAGAAATTCACTCAAACATTGTACAGCTAATAAGGAGTTTTCTCTCACATAGATCTCAATTCGTAGAACTGAATGGAATCTTATCTGGACTTGCGAATATCAGTTTGGGGCTCCCCAAGATACTATCGTTGGCCCCATTCTAATTAACATTGTTTACGGCGAGTTGCAGCTCACAGACATCGATTCATTACTCGTGAAGTTTGCTAATGATATCACTTGTTGTGTACCTACCTGGTACTGTGAATCACAACAGAGCAGATATGGTCTTACAAGAAATAGCAGAATGGTGCAAGGCTAACAACTTCCTCTTAAACGAGAGGAAGTCAAGCGAGATCGTGATTCCTCTCCGACACGATATTTTGGAACTACCACTAGTGATGTCAATTGAGCAGGTGCCATTTGTGACACTGCTAGGTGTTGTTCTCGATAGGGATTTCAATTTCAACCAACATGTCGCTAGTTTATTCAAAAAATTAACACGCACCTACTAGCTGATCAGAAAACTAATGTCGGTTGCAATATCCTCAGACGAGGCGGCACAACTCTTCAAGACTCTATTTTTACCTCAATTAAATTACGGCATCTCGGTTTGAGGTGGTTGCTCGAAGTCGAGCGTTATTGATAATATACAGATGAAATTTGTTAAATCAGGAAATATTACATCTTTTGTTCCCATTAAACAACTCATAAAATACGCAGACCAAAAGCTCTTCAACAAGATTATGGAATCAAGAAATCACGTTTTGATTGGTCTTATTCCAGATCATGAACAATATGCTCTTAGTCACCTACGGACTAGATAACCAGCGGCGTTAGTAAGAAGTTCAGAAAACTGTTTCCAGATCGTTACTTGAGCCAGTATTGTTTTTAACCTAATTTTCCGATATATTTATAATTCATTGTTTATTGTTTAAAATAATATGTTATATTATTTATATAAAAGATAAATTACATAGCACCTAAAATAGAATCTTTATTCTAGTAAATTATATTTATTTGATAAATCAAGATATAAATCTGAGAGCATTCGTGAACAAAATCTAACACAAATATATTAATCCGATATTTTTTTACTGAAATAATTTTGACAAAAAATTATAAACTATATTATAATAAAAAACTTAAAATTTTTGATTTTGTAAGCCATACCATTGGTAAAAAATATCTAACCTTGATTGCCAGAGACTTCGCTTAACTATGTAACAATCAAAACGTTTTGCAAAAAGAAAAAAATCGTGTATAATCACTGCATTTACATTACTTCCTTGCATCTCAAACATAAAATTCCATGATAAATCTAAAATACATTTGACAATGTATGTAACTTAAATTTTTTGACTATTCAATCGAAATTAAATTAACGTCATCAATCCGTTAAGATTATGTTTGCTTAATTCAACACTTGATGAAGGAAAAATATAAAATATAATATAATCAGTTGGGTTGATGAGCAAAAATAGAATTTTAGTGTACACTAATATTAGAGGTAAAGTGATCGGTACATATATCAAAACAATAGGGCAATTGAAAACTAGTATGTAATATAGGAGACAACAGGAAAAACATCAAAGTTATTTTAAAACACATTTATATATGAGAAAATTTCGTCTTTATTTTAGCAAAACTGGTTACCTGCAGCAAAATGCAGTAAAGTACCTTTTCTCCCATAGTTTTCTTTATGATTTATTGCTACTTTCTCTGTAAGTTTATAAAATTTTGATATATCTCCACTTTTGCAAGCTTCAAACAAATCAATTTTATTATCCATACATTTCATCTATCAGATGAATATGGTTCAAAGACATTTGGCAAACAAATTAATCAGTACCGTCCATTACAAAATACCTAAAAAGTGTAAACTTTATGACTGATGGGAAATATGTTTGTGAAACACTGTTAATTCCTGTTATGACCTCAATTTATATCAAGACTAAAAAAACAATGTTTGAAAATTTTTAGAAGTTCATCATCATGGATTATCTATTTTATTGAGATATTGTTATACAACTTTGTCTAAATATAATGTGTGATAAGTAGTGCTTATGAAGCTATTCCTTCTAGAGTAGCTTGCAATGAAAAATAGGTGACAACTAAGGTGCCATGCACATAGAATGAATGACTGATAATCATTGGTGTTCCCAACGGGGACATGCTCCTCCCAATTTTAAACATGCAGCCAAATATTTTCAAGGTTACTGATGGGTATGGATGGAACCACAAGTGTATTGCAAACTGCATTGCAAAACCTACTCAAATATTCTGCCATGGAAATAGTTTTAGCAGAAAACAGTTGCAGATATAATCCACTGTTATTAGAGGATTACAGTTTACTCTGATTTTCTGAGACAATTATTAATAGCATTTATTTAACTGCCAAATCAAGATCATTGTAACACTTTGCTTTGCTGCTAACAGTTTACTCAATTACATGTATTGTAGAATCAGGGGGTGAACTAGAACAGCACCTGGGAACTTACTGTCATGGCAGAAGTTTGCAAGAGTGACCATCTCGTAGATTAGCCCTGATTCTAGCAAAAATCAAACAATCAAAAAAACATTGGTAATTCAACCAAGTAACTAGTAATGTAACATCCTCTACAAGGCTTGTCACTGTATGTCTATTGCTACCGTATAAAATTAATTGTGTTTCTGTGGGTAAGGATTTTACTTGTTGCATACTGCTTGGCTTATTGCTTCTGTTAACTTAAATAAAGTTGAATAAACCTTTCACTGTTTAGGTTATGAAGCCATGCAGTAATTTATCCAATGATCAATGATGGGCATCTGCCCAATGCTATATCTCCACATCCAGTGTTACCACTTCCTCCATTTTGTTGAGTGCCACATCTCAGCTCAACTGATACAGTTTATGTGTACCTTATCCTAGCTCAGTGTGTACTCAAGACACAGCACAATTCGACTTAAACTCTATTTTGTAAAAGTGTTCTGCCTATTTGCAACCTGTCTTGTTACTAGGTGTTCATTTGATGTTACATGTAGCCATTACTGAAATATATTGGCATTTCTAAATATATTTATTTCAAACAGCGTCCTAACTTACATTTACAATTTAATACATGTATGGTCACTTTATCAGTCACTTATTTGTCATTAATTTGGATCTAAAATAGTATTAATAAATTTCCTGATTTCTTCTGTGCTTACTAGTTTTCATTTGATGATTTTCCTTGTTGTTAACCACGGTTGATGTTCCAGTTGTTTTGTCCATGTCTCAGATGTCGCTCCCCACATATATTTCTTCATAGGTTCATCAAATATGGAATTTTGCTCTGACATATCCCCGTCTTGTTAGCTATACTTATTATCAACATTTTTCCCATCAGACTCTCATTCATTATAATTTGACTGAGTATTTTTTCCATTGTTTGTACTGGCTTCTCTGATCTATTTGGTGATTCCAGTTTTCCCATGTGTCCTTTTAGCAGCCAATTTTTGTCTGTGTGTTAATTGGAGCTATTGTTATCTCAAATTTTTTCACTTTTGATATTTTATGTTGGATGTGCCACATGATCAGAAGTTTCATTTCTGCCTCTTCAGTTGTAAATATCTCCAATATCCACTCCATTGTTCTATAGTGTATCTCTGGTGCATTTTTTTCTTTGAATACTAGCTGCTTAAAATCTTTTTTCATATTGAGTTCATAGGCTTTCCCAGATAACAATTTAAGGTCTAAACAATGTTGTTTTGGGTTGTTATGTGGTTGTTTTATGTGTCAAAAACAATGTTGTTTTAATGTCAAAATGGTACCATTTCATTGGTCAAAACAATGTTGCTTCAACAACATCACATTTGGTTGCTTTTTGGTTGTTTTTTATTCATGAAACAGCAATATTTTGAGGACATAACAATGTTGTTTTATGTTGTCATGTGCTTGTTTTAGCATTACTTTTGTATGCAAAATAAAATTTTATATTGCTAAGCAGTTTAAACATTGCTGTTTAAACTGTGTCCCTCAAAAAAGTCAATGGGATAAAACGTCAAAAATGGCGGCGCCCTATAATTTCAGACTTGTCAAATAGTAAAAATATTTAATTTTAATGGAGTATATCACCTCAAACAAGGGCTCCTTGTTTTTAATAAACGAAGGGTTCATTTATGCAAAATATTGTGAAAAACTTGGTAAATTTAGATTAAAATGGTGCCTTTTCACATTAGTACAAACGAATTATTGCAATAATTATAATTTTTAGACACAACTTACTATCGTTGTCATAGCAGAAAATGTGGCGCTAGAGCCGTTGTAAGGCAAAGTATTTTTAAACTAAATAGTAAATAGCCTCGATTTAAGACTAATAGTAATTAAATGCTATAGCCTCATAATCATGAAAAAGAGGATACTGTAATAGAATCAAAAAAGTTTAGATTCGATTTGAACTTGAATTGTGAAAAAGCTGGTATACCTGCAACGAGTTTTGTAGACAAATTTAGTTGATGTATCAAATTCAACATCTTCAGAGCTTTCATCGATTATAAATACTTTTCATCCATAATCAATTATATGCTATATTGTGTTTCATATACTATCACATATTTTTAGTCTACTATGGTGCATTCGCTAAGTGCAAGGAAGCGTAAGCTTGGTGAAAAAATCCCTGCCAATGCTCTAACATTTGCACTACCGGAAAAATTTAGGAATATCCTGGCTACAAAGAGTGAGAGTTGGGTTCTCTCATGATACCCCCACTTTCAAGTGGATAATAGGATTTTTAATCCGGGGACCAGGAAACCCTGTATAAGTATATTTGAAAGTTTATACAAAGTTTATATCAGTTAAAACACGTATGAACAAGCTATAAAATATATTAACAAGTCGCAATTTTTAAATGTATATAAATGGTATTAATTTAAAGGACTCGGCAGGAGTCGAACCTGCATTATACCGCACAGAACGGATTTTTCCAACAAAACGAATCCGTAACATTACGTATAAATTCGCAATAAGTTAGGAGTAAAACATAAATTGATAAATATTAGTGTGGATAATTTCGTCAGTCTATTGAATAAAATTAGTTAATAACGCCTATACTACAAATACAATACTTAATCTAACAAAAACAATTAAATTATAACATACTATGCACCCCATAAATAGTTGAATATAATGTGATTAAATATTTTTTATGTTCGCAAGTTCTTATTAGATAAATCAGAAGAAATAAGCGACTTCTTTGTATCAATGAGAGATATAATTCTTAAGCTATTTTCTCGTTAAAAATGACTTATTAACATAAATTTCATTTGCTAATAAACTGTTTTTTTTCATTGGTTAAATACCATAATTTCTTTCAAAATAGATCAGAGGTGGCCTTTGTCATGGTTGTTTACAGTATTTCATATTGGTTGACATTTTATCCTATTGACATTTTTGAGGTAAACCGTTTAAACAAACACAAGCCCAACAAAAGGCAGACCACTATCTTTGAGATACTGTTAAGCATATTCAATGCAAACATTTGTTAAAGATTTAAATGAATGTCTTGTATATAAATGATAACAATGAGCATAAAAATCTGCCAAATTTAACAAAAATTTAAAAATCTAAAATTAAGCACAATTTTGAAATAGTACTTTCTTAAGTCGTGAAAAATCTCTTCAGCTCAATTGTAACTTATGATATTTAATAGTCAATGTCAAGGTGTCCAAATATTCATGAATAAATTATTTTGAAAATTCAGTTATCTGGTATATTATAATTTTTCACAAATTAAAAATTTCAAAAAAGGTTTTGCAAATCCTTTTTCATATAAAAGGATCTAGTAATAAAATAACAAAGTGAGTTAAATTTGCAAGCATCTGCTCACTGATTATTTTTTACTAAAGTTGTTATTATGATGTTAGTGGTTGCTGCAACAACCAAAAGTATGAAACAACTATAAGCAAAGTAAAAACAACTGAAATTGTTATATGGGTTGTTTACATCTGTTAGTGCCATTTCTACAGACTTGTGAAATTTTTGTGATCATGCTTCAATTTTTATTTCTGCACAAATTTCCTCCATTTTCTGTTGTAATTTCAAATTTTTCCATATTATTTGGATTTGTTGTAGGTGCTCTTGTCATTGTGTCATACTACATTTTATGAATAGCTTGTTGGCCTTCTCTATTCCATCTGTGTCTGATGTTAGATCTATTGTTTTTGTTTGTCTGTAGAGGTCAATCAAAATGCATGGATCTACCATTATTCTGTAGATTTGTGCCCAGTAGTCTATTTGTAGATCAAATCATATCAATTCTGGGATCATTGTGGTTCTTAATATTCTCTCCCATAGGAAGATGTCTTCAGTTAGCATGCATGCTTCTTGTAAGTGCTCAGGAATGTCTTTGTTTGTTGATATTGTGATAATCACTACTCTCACTTTCTGCACTTTTGCCATTCTAGATGTTTCATCCATTTTCTTCTCCAAGTTTTTTGTGTATTCTTTTTGTTTCAATATGTGTATAATTGTGAAGTTTTCTTCATCTATGTTAATTTCTGATATCTCAGCTATTTAATCTTTGTATGCCATTATGGCTTGTGTCATATCCAGTGTAAAATCATCATTGAATACAATGTACACTGTACTCCACATGTACAGTCTCTCTAATGTCTCATTCATATATTGTGGGTAGCTTATAATCATGTTTACTTTTGGTCTGTTATTCACATCAAGCACTATCAGTAGATTTTTTCCTTCTATCTTCATGACTTTCCATATGTGTGCTTTTGTTTCCAGGAATAGTTTTGCAAATGCATTATAGTGCATTTTCAATGTGCTGATAAAGTAAGGTAGTAGGGTTTCTCCATCAATTTTAGACATCCACTTTTCTCTTTCTCTAGATCATATGGTTCTCTCTGAGGTAGTTTCAGAGGAGGCATGTAGCTGGGTCATCCTTAATGGTAATTTGCTGGTGCTTGGTTCACAGTCCAAGAGCTGTGAATCTGTGCTAATAGTTTCTACTGATTTGTCCTTGAATCAGCTCACAGTTACTCCTATTGGCACTTGACCAGTTGTGGTTCCAGTGGGGATAATGTCAGCATTGAATTGCTTCCACATCTCCATGGTTCTTCCATCACTTACACCTTCCTCTGCAACTCCCAGTGTCTCACTGCCCTTGAACTCTTGGAAGGAAAGTTGAGTTGTGCACCAGTTTTCTGCGTGCCCTTGAATCAGCAGTGCAGATCCCTGGTGGTGTAACATCTTCCACCTAGCTTATTACGCCATGTCTAATTACTGTTAAGGAATGCTTGATAAACTGCGGGTGAGGTGTTACCAACTTGTTGAACCATCAGACTTTCCTCTCTTATTAACTAGTTATGTTAACTTAATAATTGAGTATTAACCATCACTGTTTAGGTGACAGAGCAGTATGACGTTTCCTCTTCAGCTCTTCCATGGGCTCCTGCCCAAAGCCGATCTCCACAAGACAGCTCCTCTCCTTCTTAACCAATGATTGAGTCCACTGCACCACCTCAGCTCAACTGGAATTAGTTATGTGTACCCTACGTTAGCTTGGTGTGTGAGCTCAAGTAAAGTTGTAACTGACTTAAACTCAAAGTTGTAAAGTGTTTGTTGTTTTGATTTAGTAAAAGCAACCGGGCATTGACACTAACTGCATTTACAAAATATTAGAATAGCCATTACCGTAAAACTATTGGCTTAATAATTTAAGTAATAAGATTGCAGTTTCCTATACCTACATTTAATAGTATTACATGTAAGGTCATTTATCAAGTCAATTATAGTCGAGTCTCCTACATTTAAGAATATATATATCCCTAAGTG
>CABFPE010000833.1:203873-215695 GCA_900660155.1 Hofstenia miamia
TGTCAACTGAGTTGCCCTTGAATCAGCTATCAGTTGCAACCGGCTATCAGTTACAACCCACGATACTTGACCAGCCGTGGTTCCAGTGGAGATAATCGCTTCTGGAACTCCACGGTTCTTCCACCACTCACACCTTCCCCTGGAACTCCGGTTGTTTCACTGCCCTCGAATCAGCGAAGTGATCCCCCGGAAGGAAATGTAAGCTGCGAAGAGGCTGATTGTCCATTTGTATCTCTGCCCTTGAATCTGCCCTGAGTACTACTAGGACGCCTCTTGACTCTACGTCGTCTATTAACCATCTCATCATTCTCTTCCCTTCTGCCCTCGAATCAACATCCGGTTTGAGAACTTCTGCGCACTCGCCTCCTCGTGCTGGTGGTTGGGATTCCCTCGGTTGGTTGATTCCGCTTCACCCACTTCTTGAGTGGTTGATGCATCCTTCTCTAATTTCCTAAATGCAGTTATTATATCTATATCCCATATTTCAGGGTTATATATAGTTTTATTTCTTGCAGCCCTCTGGGGTTGCACTCTCCTTTCCAATTGTTCATCTCCAATGTCCGCTGTGAATTCCTCCTCGAATTCTTCCTCCGGCAGGCTATCTAAATCACACATATCGTACATAACCTCTTTGCCGTTTATTCGGCTTAATTTGAACTCAGCACTTTTGTCTATCTTCGTTTCTTCAATATCTACCGTTGCTCTTTTTAAGTTTTGAAAGTGCAATAATCTGCCGTTATCTAACATGTACTCATTATTTGGCAGCTCCTGCGTTATCGTATGTGGTCCAGACCAAACCGTTTTTAGTTTACGAACTTGGTTCGTGTCTGTTAGTTTCATTGGTGCAAATGCGTAGACTTTGTCGCCTACTTTATGCGCGTGCCCATAAATTTTTTTATTATAGTTTCGCTGCTGTCTTACCGCCGATTTTTTCATGTTGTGGCATATCGTTTCGTGAATTGCTGAGATCTGTTTGCGTAATTGATTTACATAGTCGTTGTTCAGGGTTTTGCTGTAGTTGGTGTATTGTATTGATAATGGTGTGGCTGCCTCCCGGCCAAACATTGCCTTGAATGGGGTAATTCCTGTTGTTGAATGGACCGACGTGTTGTAGAAGTATTCTATCATCTCGATTACTTCCCTCCATTTATTTCCACCGATTCTGGTTGTTGTTACCCTTATCAGTTTTATCAAAGTTCTGTTCAGTCTCTCCACCGCACCATTCGCCTGTGGGTGATATGCTGTGGTTCTTTCGCTCACTATTTCCAGCATTTTAGCCATCTCCTGAAATAGGCCACTCTCAAATTGTGGTCCTTTGTCCGATATGATAGTTTCCATTGGTCTGAGACGCAATATCCACTCTTTCATTACTATTTCCGCTGTGGTTTCCGCAGTTGTATTTTTCATTGGGATCATCCTTGCGTACTTCGTAAAATTGTCCACCATTACTAGTAGGAATTGATACCCCTCGTTATCTTTCGAGAGTTGTTCTAAGTCGATGTGGACTATCTCGTTTGGTTGTGTGGCGATTATCTTTTCTAAGGGTGCTCTCTGTATTGGGAACCGTTGGCTGTTGTGCAACAAACATGTGGTGCATTTATTGATAATGTCTTCGATTACCTTTCTTACCGCCGTTGTTATGAATCGCCCGTTGAATGTTTTCTCCGTTTGTATTATTCCTAGATGGCCTTTTTCATGTATCCGCCATATCAAATCCCTTTTGAAGTATTCCGGTATTGCGATTCGATTGTTCTGCCCCTCGACATATAGCAATCCATTTCGGTTCATTTTCCATTTGTAACGCTCAAAGTAGCTTGCTGTTAGCTTTGATAGTTTCATTTGGGGTTCTTTCAGTTTCCTTATTATCTCGTTAAGGATCACATCGTCCTGTTGTTTTTCTATGATCTCCTTCTCAGAGATTTCCTCTTTTATTATGATTGGTAATACCGTCTGACCCTTCTTGTCTACATTGATTTCTGGCAGCTCGTCGTATTGATTGTGTGGTAGAAACTGGAATTGCTGCTTCTCTCCATCTATTTTTTCTGAGTCCCTCTGATATTCTGGCAATGACGTCCAAAAGTCTGCGTTGCTATGTAGGGTGCCCTTTCAATGCTCTATTGTGAATGTGAATTCGTTGAGATACTCTATCCATCGGGATACAATGCCCGATTTGTCTCCTGAAAATTTTTTGAGCCACGCGAGGCCGCTGTTGTCGGTGCGTACTCGGAACTCTTTTCCAATCAAAAAATGTCTGAATTTCCTGATGCTTTCGACTAGCGCTAGCATTTCTACTTTAGTTGAACTGTAGTTTTCTTCACTTGCTCGTAATTTGCGGCTGAAGAATTGTATCAGTACTTCTTTACCGTTTTTCATTTGTCCTAGTGTTGCACCTATGGCGACCTTGCTTGCATCGCAGTCTAATATGAATGGTTCGTCACAATCTGGTGTATTAAGTGATGGCAATTTCGCTAGTTCCTCCTTGATCTTATCCAGTTCTTCCTGCTCCTGCCAAGTCCAGATGAATGGTACCGACTTTCTCATGAGTTTCGTCATCTTTGCGGTTTTCCCTGCAATGTTAGGAATGAATGTACCGTAGTAATTGAAGAAGCCCATTATTCTTTGGATGTCCTTTTTGTTATTTGGTTTCTCTATCTTTCGTATCATTTCTCTTGCATTGTCCTTCATTGATATTCTTCCTTTTTCTATCGTTCTTCCCAGGAAAATGATTTTTTCCTTTAAAATTTCGCATTTGTTGCCATTTATTCAGAGTCCTGCTTTCCCTAGGATTGTTAGCGTCCTATCTAGTTTCTCGATATGTTCTTGTATTGTGTCACTCGTTACGATTATATCATCTATGTATGCATTGATGCCGTCCTCCATTCGGTGTTTTTTATTCTTCAGGACTTTTGTTATGTATCTCTGAAACGTCGCGGGTGCGTTACATAGCCCGAACGCCATGTAGATCCATTCGTACAACCCGTATGGTGTTATGAATGCTGTCTTTTCAATATCGTTTTCTTCCATTCGTACCTGCCAATACGCTTTGCATAGATCTATGTCGAAAAAATACTTATGCTTACTTGCTTCGTATAACATATCTTCTATTCTCGGCAGGGGATACGAATCTTTCTTTGTTACTTCGTTCAATTTCCGAAAATCTATACACAACCGGTATTTGTCTCCCTGCTTCACAAACACCGTTGGTGCCGCATAGGGACTTTTGCTTGGTCATATGATTTTGTTGTCTATTAATTCTTCCATTATTTGATTGTATTTGTCCTTCATTTGTTTGGGTACTCTTCTACAGGGGAGCTTTATCGGTTTGTCAGTGGTTGTTACTATCTTGTGCTTTTCCCCTATCGCTTGCCCTACGCTTATTTCTCCGTAGTTGAATATTCGTTTGTGTCGTCTTAGCATTTTTCTTAGCAGTTGTATCTCCTCTTTGTTCAGGTGTTGGTAATCTTCGCTCTTGATGTCCGGGATCTTGTATTCGTCGTCGGTTGCTTTCGTCCCAGTGCCCTTGAATTGGCCTTTGGGAGTACTTGCGACTTGGATGGTGTTCGTCCACTCGCCCTCGAGTCGGCCATGTGGAGTACTTTGCGCTTCCACTTGTAAGTCCTCGAATCGACCATACAAGTCGTCGGCTCCATCCTCGTCCTCCAATGCTTTCCAGATCACTCTGATATTTGATTTTACATATTTTCCGAATATCCTGATGTGTGATTTCCTTAGATTTACGTTCCGATTTGTTGGGTTAAGAATTGGAATCTTACCCCTTCCATTTTTTACTGCACATATACTTGACGGCATTGACACTCTTTTTGTATTTATCCCTTTATTTTCGTAGATCATCACATCGGCTGTGATTGCTTCATCTGTTTCGATCTCGTACATCTTCCATTGGTGCGGCTGCAAATGTATGTCTTGCTGCAATTCGAACACTATTTTTTTCTCTCTACCCTGTTCTTCTTCAATCTCAATCTCTTCCTCTTTGACTTTAATGGTTCTGTCCGCGTAATTGATAACGCATTTGTTTTTTATGAGGAAGTCATCTCCCAAGATAATTTCATATGGTAGCATGTTATTATGTGTATCTACAACCACCAGTGATTGCTCAAACGTAGTGTTGGCCACTCTTAACTGCACCGCTTCCAGTACTCCTTTAGTGTCGATGTATTCGCCAGATGCGTTGATAAGCCTTTTATTACACTTAGTGAGATCTTCTCTTAGGAATCCTAACTTCGTTGCACAGTCGTCTGTAATTATCGAGGTTGCCGCTCCCGTATTGATGGTTGCTTTTATCATTATTCCGTTGACTGATATTGTCATTGTGTTTATCATATCCATGTTCGCCATAATCATCACTGCTGCGCGGTTTTTAGGAGTCGGCGCTCCACTTAGTTTTCCGATTCCTCTTCAGATTGGGGTTCCTCATTTGTTTCTCCTTCCGATTCTATCAGATCTTCTTCTTCGAAATACCCTTGTTCCTCTCCAATCATGTTTATTTGCTTGTGGCACTCGTCTTTCCTGTGCCCCTTCTTCCCACAGTTATAACATTTAATGTCTTTCTCACGAACTTTCTTCATTTTCCCATCTTTAGTTTTTATTTTTATCGTCTTCTCTTGCTTGTCAGCCTCATACGTTTTGGTTGTATTTTTCGGCTTGAGGTTGTTCCTCCAGTTTGGCGCTTCTCTATGCCAGGCTGCTTTTTCGTTTATCCTTGCGTTATTTTCAATCGTCGCTTGTATGTCCACTGCTTTTCTGATCATTCTTTCCAGTTTGTCGTCTACATCGCACTTAATTTCAAACTGTGCTCTTATATTATTGGGCATCCCCTTGCAAATATGCGAAAAGAGATCGTACTTCGAATATTGGTTTTCCCTTGAGCTAAGTGTTACTAGTCTTTCGACTTGTTGTATGTAATTGTGGATGTTGTCTGTCTTTTTCATTTTCATACCGTTTAAGATTATGCGGTATTGGTTCTTAAAACTTTCGTTTCCATAGTATTCTATGAAGTCACCAATTAACAATTTGTAATCCGTTTTTGTTTCAGGGTCTAACAGCAGGTAGTGCTGTGCTGCCGCTCCTGTTAGATATAGGGGAAATCTTGCTGCTGCCGAGTGTTGGCTCACCTTTCTCTCTGCCATCGTCAGCTCGAACATCTGGAGCCATTCTCCGAACGTTGGATTATAGCCGTCCACTCTGCCGTTGAATTTTGGTAGCGTAGCCTTGCAGGGGATCATATCATTTCCCACCTCCTGGTTTAATATCGAATTGTTATATTTCGGCTTCATGTTTCTTGTTGTCGCTTCTTCTTTCCGTAACTGCGCAGTTACTGCTTCTTTAATTTCCTCAACGAATTTTTTCTTCTCTATCTCATTCTCGTCCTCCGAAGAGTCCTCTGATATGTTGTCATGAGTTGGTGAAGTTTGTAATTCCCGTTCTTTCCTGCTTACGACCTGGAAGTTGTGGGATTGTATTTTGTCCTGTTCATCTTTGTTCAGCTGCAGTAGTCTCACCCTGTCTTTTAGTTGAGCTATTTCTTCCTGTCTCAGATCCTTATCTTCGACCAATCGCCTGTTTTCTATTTCCATCAAGTCATGTTGTAAGTGTGCAGATTGTTCATCTCTGTTTGCCTCGAGTCGAGCTATTTGACTTTTGAGTTGTGATATCTCAGCAGCTTGTATGTCATTATCCTGTATCAACTGCTGATTTGTTCTCTCTAGCATGTTATTTTTGTCTTGCAAGAGTTGGTTTTGTTCGAGGAATCTACTATTGGATTCTGTTAGCTGTTTTGTCAGTGACTTGATTTCACTTTGGAACACCTCACTCTGTTCGATTAGTCTGGTATCCATGTCAATCTGAATATTCCTAATTGTCTCCGCGCTTGCTAACTCGATATCCTCTATTCTTTTTGTTAACAAACCGATTTCCTCTCGTAGTAGCTTCTCTGTTTCGTTGTTCTTTCTTAGAATTTCCATTATTTCCGGGGTTCCTGGTTCAGACGACGATTCATGTCTTGTCGACTCTGGGGTTTGTGTGGCTTCTGAGCTTCTTGGGTAGGATGACGATCGTGTCGTCATAGGGGTGGTGGTTTTTGGTGTCGCCTTTTTTGCGCTTCCTTTTTTGCTTTTATTATTTGTCATCTTTTCTAATGTCGTAGTGGCATTCCATTCGGTTTCGATTCGAGGATCTAATTTGCACCTGTTGTGGTTGAAATCTTTCTGCCTTTGCTGACTTCTCATTTTTTAGTCGCTGCTCCGTTGCTTCCTCTTCACTTTTCTTTGAGTAGTTAAGTCTTTAAAGAAGTATCGCTGTATTGTTTCCTCTCCATTGACTTTGTTCTTTAGTTGTCACGGTCGCCATGTAACATCCTCCACCTAGCTTGTTACGCCGTGTTTAATCACTGTTAAGGGATGCTTAGTAAACTGCGGGTGAGGTGTTACCCATTTGTTGATCCATCAAATTTCTCTTTCTTATTAACTAGTTACGTTAATTAAGTACTCAGGTAATAACCATCACTGTTTAGGTGACTGGGCAGTATGATGTTTCCTCTTCGGTTGTTCCATGGGCTCCTGCCCGAAGCCGATCTCCACAACACAGCTCCTCCTCTTCTGGAACGATGGTTGAGTCCACATCACCATCTCAGCTCAACTGGAATTAGTTATGTGTACCTTACGTTAGCTTAGTGCATGCACTCAAGTAAAGTTGTAACTGACTTAAACTCAAAGTTGTAAAGTGTTTGTTGTTTTTATTTAATAAAGCAACCGGGCATTGACACTAACTGCATGTAATAATATAACTAAAATAGCCATTACCGTAAAACTATCGGCTTAATTATACAGATAACAAACTTGCAGTTTCCTATACCTACATTTAATAGTATTACATGTGAGGTCATTTATTGAGTCAATTATAGTCGAGTCTCCTACATTTAAGAATATATAAATATCCCTAGGTGTCGACTATCCAGTCGTTTCAGGCATTGATTATTTCTTACATGTGTTGATCGATAGTCAGACTAGGCAAGAATCGAAAAACTCCTAACCGTAACATAGGTGCACTTTCGTGACTGGCACAAAGACCCTAGAATCGATCCCGTGATGGATTCCAGCCACTACTAAACACAACTTGCCTAGCTGCACATTTTATTAAATAATCAAACCAGATAAGAGTAGAATGAAAATTAAATAAACTCCGAAGAATTTATTGTTCATCAAAATTATGGTTGAATCAATGCTATTTATAAAATTTCTACAAAAGTACCTGCCGATTTTAAATTTCAAATGATTCATCTGCCAATATGGCTGTTCCTACATAAGCGTTATTTCGCTCAATTTAATTTGTCAAATTTATCTTGATCGGCTAACAAGTTTTCTTAATTTGAACAATATTAAAGCTTAGTTGCATCTTACAAAAATAACTAAGATCAATAACTAAATTTTACAATCAATTAATGTTAATCATTCGACCTTGTTCCTTTTTAGCAGCTTAGTTGCCTTTTGGATGATGCTACAGTGGGAGAGGCTTCTTGTCCATTGGTCTCCCTACCCTTGAATTGGCCTTGGGGACTACTAGGATGCTGTCTTGTAACATCATCCAAATGAAATCAGAAATAAGCTGCAAACATCACAGAAGAGATTAAGATCAAAAAGAAGTTGATTAAAAATATTGTAATTAAATCAATTGCTATTATTTCAGATTTATTTGTAAAATGCAACTAAGAAACAACATGTGTCAAAAAAGAGATATTTGTGTGGTTGATAAAAATACTTTTGACTAAATGACATTTACATTATTTTTAGCCTCCACCTTGACAGAAAGTTTAAATTTGAATCGACATGTACTTCTTTTGGAATACTATAAATAGATTAAAACCCTGTAAGAAGATTGATAAAGAATTTTAATTAGAATTCTTATTTTGTTTTCACATTAATGGTTTGATTACTTAATATGATGTTGAGTTAATCAAGTGGTGTTTAGTAGTGGTCTGGATACACCACAGGGAACGATTCTAGGGTCTCTGTGCCAAATCATGAAAGTGCACATAGGTTAGGTGTAGGGGTTTTCTCTCTATTAGCCAACCAGCATTTCATTTCTACATGTATTAGATAATTAATTGTCAACAAATGGTTGGATAACTAAACCCTAGGAATTATCTTAATATTATTTTCAATCCAAATTGATGACCTATAATTGACTGATACAGTGACTGTACATGTAGTAAATTATAAATATAGGCTAGGAAGTTGTTCAAATAGAATTTATCTAAGTAAGCCAATATATTTTGGTAATGGCTACATGTAATATTTAATGAACAACTAGTAACAGTTCAGGTTGCAAATAGATATAGCACTTTCACACAATAGAGTTTAAGTTGGGTTGTGTCATGTCTTGAGTAAGCACTGAGCTAATGTAGGGTACACATAAGCTATCTTGATTGAGCTGAGAAGTGGCACTCAATCATCAGATGGAATGGTGAAACTGGATGTGGAGATCCACTTCAGGCAGATGCCAACTAGGAGATCATTATAGAGGTTACCACATGGCTTCATCACCTAAAAAGTGAGCAGTTAACTCTAGGTTACATAAGTTAACAGAAGAAATTAGTCAAGCAGTAACAACAAGTAAATCCTTACCCACAATAACACAGCTAACATTATAAAGTAACAGTAGATAAACAGTGATAATGCCTGGTAGAGGATATTACATGGCGACCATGACAGCCAAGAACAGCAAACTTACAGAAGAAACATTCAGTTAAACCACCTGCATGACAAAAACAAAAGCTATAAGTGAAAGTATGAAAGCAGCGAGTTGTTACACAAACCAACTATCAATGAAAGAAAGAGAGATACCCCAAACCAAACATATGCACTTCACTGAGATCCCAGAGATGGGAAAGCCACTATGAACCAGAAGAAAAATGACAAAAGGAAGAAAAGGAAGCGCAAAGAAAACTGCAATGAAAGCAGTAACTCCCAGAACAATTTGATCATTGCCATACTTTGGCAAGTATTCAGCAACAGATGCCAGAGACACAGAACTACAATCCCTTAGTTCACCCCCAGAGACAAACCCCATAGACACAAACCCACTGGATATAATGATTATATTAAAAAAGCACCAAGAAAGTGAGGAAATCCTAAGACAACAAGTAGAACAATTGACTGAGAAAGTCAAAGAGATGGAATGAGAAAATGAATCAATACTGAGCAAAATCAGAGTGAACATGGAAATGCGGTTAGAAGAACAAAATCAGCTATTTCAAAACAAATTAAAATCCTTACTCACCAACTGTCAGAGTCCAACAAAAGGTTTCTAGAAGAAAACCAGCAATGGCAAGAAGAAATCAAGAACTGGAGAGAACAAACAGACAACTAATCAAAGATAATGACCTACAGGCAGGAGAACTGGAACAACTCAAAGATAAACTGAGACTGCTACAATTAATGGAAGAGGAGAATAGAAACAACATGCAAACTCACAAAATCAAATTCCATGCCAGAAAAGAGAGTGAGTTACAGGCACCACACATGCTGACCTGCAAGGAGGTAACATTTGAAGAATCAGATGAAGATTCCAACCTCGAAAATCAGAAAATAATAAACAAAATTACAAAAGCAGTGATCATGCAACTGCAAGAGGAGGATATGCAAACAAATCACAAAAAGCCAAAATATGAGAACTTGATTTTACCATAATTAACAGCCAATGACACAATACCATGTAAAGCAACACTACCCAAATTCAATGGGAAAGTAGATGGCTACAATCCTACATTTGCTGAATGGCTGCAGATGTTCGAACTGACAATGGCGGAATGGAAAGTGAGCCAACAGGCAGCAGCTGTGAGACTCCTATTATATCTAACTGGAGCAGCATCCCAACACTACTTGCTTTTGGATGCAGAGACAAAGAGAGATTATCAACTACTAATCAGAGACTTCATCAATTACAATGAGAATGAAAGCTTCAAAAATCAGTATTGAATCATTTTGAATGCTATGAAAATGAAAAAAACTGATGACATCTGGAATTACATGCAACAAGTCAAGCAGCTACTAATGCTTAGCTTGAGAGGAAACTGTTATTCGAAATATGACTTGTTCTTGCACATCTGCAAGGGGATGCCTGAAAGCATCAAAATGCAGTTTGAAATTAAATGTGATGTCAATGAAGAGTTGGAAAGAATTATCAGGAAAGCTGTTGATATACAAGCTACTATTGAAAACAATTCTCGAATATATGAGAAAGCTGCATGGCACAGAGATGCACCAACATGGAGAAGCAATCTCAAGCTGCTCATCCCCAATAAAACCTATTCAGAAGTAAAACAAGAGAAAATAATAAAAGTAAAGGGAAGAGATGGTAAGATGAGGAAAGCAAAAGAGAAAGATGTTAAATGCTATGGCTGCGGACAAAAAGGACACAAAAAACCAGATTGCCCAAAACAACTAAACGTCATTGGTGACAAGGAAGCCTACTATGATGAAGAGGATGTATTACAGATGGAAGACGAAATCAATAAAGCAGCACCAACTGACGAGGAGTCAGAAAACTAAGTAGAGCACTGACTCATAACAACTGTGCAGTGATAATGATCCTAATGAACCTTGACATGATGAATATGATAACAATAGCCATTAACAGAGTAATGACAAAAGCAACAATTGATAGCAGAGCAGCAACATCTATAATTACTGATGAATGCGCTATGAAGCTGGGATTCCAACAAGAAGACATGAAGAATTGTAACAAGAGATTAATTAACACTTCAGGGGATTACATCGACACAAAAGGAATGATAAATGTTGCACAAATGAGAATCATGAACACAATGTTCAAACAACCTCTAGTAGTAGTGGATACACATAACAACACATTACCATATGAAGTTATATTAGGAAATGATTTTCTGACAAAAAATGGTTGTGTCATTAACTATGTGAACAAAATGATAAAAATAAAAGAAGAGTAGATTGAAATTGTGGAGGAAGAGGAAAAGCAGAGAACAGTTACATTTCAATTGCAAGAAGACATCCATCTACAGCCACATCAGTGGAAAATGCACACAATCAAGACAGAAGACAATATAACAGCTGATATAATGCTATACAACAACAAAGGCATCAATACCAAACGAGTTTCAATGCCGTCTAGTGTCTGTGCGATAAAACACGGAAAAGGAAGGATACCAATTCTCAATGCTACGAATCAGAATGTGAATCTGAAAATATCTCAGATAAGAATATATGGAAAGTACATTAAAACTAATATCAGACTCATCTGGAAGGCAATGGAAGATGACGATCAAGTCAGTAATTTGCATGGTTGATTCAAGGACTTGCAAAGGAAAGTGGATAGTATTCCACATGGCCAACTCGAGGGTGAGTGGACAAACACCATCAAAGTCATGAGTACTCCCAGAAGCTGACTCGAGGGCATTGGGACTAAAGCAGAAGAGGAAGACACACACAGGATACCTGAAATAAATGATGAGGATTATCAACATCTAGAAAAACAAGACATCATGCAACTAAGAACACTCCTAGAGAAGCATAAACATATATTCAATTACAGAGAGATAAGTGTTGGTCAGGCAGTAGGCGAAAAGCACAAAATCGTCATGACAACAGACAAACTGATCAAATTACCAGTCAGAAGGGCACTTGAGCAACTGAAAGAAGAATACAATCAGATACTAGAAGAACTAATTAACAACAAAATCATTTGGCCAAGTGAGAGCCCATATGCAGCACCAACCATGTTTGTAAAGCAGGGAAACAAGTACCATCTATGTATTGACTTTCACAAATTAA